>CAKZFU010000009.1:0-105000 GCA_936450465.1 Gibbula magus
ACAGGAATGACTATAACGGCACGGTTTGCCCATAAGACGGTCACCGATTCCAAAAGTGAACGCGTCTATGCGACCGACAGGATGAGACCTTCCATAGGAGACCATCAAAAGTTGTCTAGGCCAAAGTCACCTTTTGGCCCATTTTTGGGCATGAGCTTAACGGCACGGGTTGCCGATAAGACGGCAACCGATTCCAAAAGTGAATGCGTCTATGCGACCGGCAGGATGTGAGCTTCCATAGGAGACCATCAAAAGTTGTCTAGGCCAAAGTGACTTTTGGCCCAAAATTGGGCCTACAGGAATGACTATAACGGCACGGTTTGCCCATAAGACGGTCACCGATTCCAAAAGTGAACGCGTCTATGCGACCGACAGGATGAGACCTTCCATAGGAGACCATCAAAAGTTGTCTAGGCCAAAGTCACCTTTTGGCCCATTTTTGGGCATGAGCTTAACGGCACGGGTTGCCGATAAGACGGCAACCGATTCCAAAAGTGAATGCGTCTATGCGACCGGCAGGATGTGAGCTTCCATAGGAGACCATCAAAAGTTGTCTAGGCCAAAGTGACTTTTGGCCCAAAATTGGGCCTACAGGAATGACTATAACGGCACGGTTTGCCCATAAGACGGTCACCGATTCCAAAAGTGAACGCGTCTATGCGACCGACAGGATGAGACCTTCCATAGGAGACCATCAAAAGTTGTCTAGGCCAAAGTGACTTTTGGCCCAAAATTGGGCCTACAGGAATGACTATAACGGCACGGTTTGCCCATAAGACGGTCACCGATTCCAAAAGTGAACGCGTCTATGCGACCGACAGGATGAGACCTTCCATAGGAGACCATCAAAAGTTGTCTAGGCCAAAGTCACCTTTTGGCCCATTTTTGGGCATGAGCTTAACGGCACGGGTTGCCGATAAGACGGCAACCGATTCCAAAAGTGAACGCGTCTATGCGACCGACAGGATGAGACCTTCCATAGGAGACCATCAAAAGTTGTCTAGGCCAAAGTGACTTTTGGCCCAAAATTGGGCCTGCAGGAATGACTATAACGGCACGGTTTGCCCATAAGACGGTCACCGATTCCAAAAGTGAACGCGTCTATGCGACCGACAGGATGAGACCTTCCATAGGAGACCATCAAAAGTTGTCTAGGCCAAAGTCACCTTTTGGCCCATTTTTGGGCATGAGCTTAACGGCACGGGTTGCCGATAAGACGGCAACCGATTCCAAAAGTGAATGCGTCTATGCGACCGGCAGGATGTGAGCTTCCATAGGAGACCATCAAAAGTTGTCTAGGCCAAAGTGACTTTTGGCCCAAAATTGGGCCTACAGGAATGACTATAACGGCACGGTTTGCCCATAAGACGGTCACCGATTCCAAAAGTGAACGTGTCTATGCGACCGACAGGATGAGACCTTCCATAGGAGACCATCAAAAGTTGTCTAGGCCAAAGTCACCTTTTGGCCCATTTTTGGGCATGAGCTTAACGGCACGGGTTGCCGATAAGACGGCAACCGATTCCAAAAGTGAATGCGTCTATGCGACCGGCAGGATATGAGCTTCCATAGGAGACCATCAAAAGTTGTCTAGGCCAAAGTGACTTTTGGCCCAAAATTGGGCCTACAGGAATGACTATAACGGCACGGTTTGCCCATAAGACGGTCACCGATTCCAAAAGTGAACGCGTCTATGCGACCGACAGGATGAGACCTTCCATAGGAGACCATCAAAAGTTGTCTAGACCAAAGTCACCTTTTGGCCCATTTTTGGGCATGAGCTTAACGGCACGGGTTGCCGATAAGACGGCAACCGATTCCAAAAGTGAATGCGTCTATGCGACCGGCAGGATGTGAGCTTCCATAGGAGACCATCAAAAGTTGTCTAGGCCAAAGTGACTTTTGGCCCAAAATTGGGCCTACAGGAATGACTATAACGGCACGGTTTGCCCATAAGACGGTCACCGATTCCAAAAGTGAACGCGTCTATGCGACCGACAGGATGAGACCTTCCATAGGAGACCATCAAAAGTTGTCTAGGCCAAAGTCACCTTTTGGCCCATTTTTGGGCATGAGCTTAACGGCACGGGTTGCCGATAAGACGGCAACCGATTCCAAAAGTGAATGCGTCTATGCGACCGGCAGGATGTGAGCTTCCATAGGAGACCATCAAAAGTTGTCTAGGCCAAAGTGACTTTTGGCCCAAAATTGGGCCTACAGGAATGACTATAACGGCACGGTTTGCCCATAAGACGGTCACCGATTCCAAAAGTGAACGCGTCTATGCGACCGACAGGATGATACCTTCCATAGGAGACCATCAAAAGTTGTCTAGGCCAAAGTCACCTTTTGGCCCATTTTTGGGCATGAGCTTAACGGCACGGGTTGCCGATAAGACGGCAACCGATTCCAAAAGTGAATGCGTCTATGCGACCGGCAGGATGTGAGCTTCCATAGGAGACCATCAAAAGTTGTCTAGGCCAAAGTGACTTTTGGCCCAAAATTGGGCCTACAGGAATGACTATAACGGCACGGTTTGCCCATAAGACGGTCACCGATTCCAAAAGTGAACGCGTCTATGCGACCGACAGGATGAGACCTTCCATAGGAGACCATCAAAAGTTGTCTAGGCCAAAGTCACCTTTTGGCCCATTTTTGGGCATGAGCTTAACGGCACGGGTTGCCGATAAGACGGCAACCGATTCCAAAAGTGAATGCGTCTATGCGACCGGCAGGATGTGAGCTTCCATAGGAGACCATCAAAAGTTGTCTAGGCCAAAGTGACTTTTGTCCCAAAATTGGGCCTACAGGAATGACTATAACGGCACGGTTTGCCCATAAGACGGTCACCGATTCCAAAAGTGAACGCGTCTATGCGACCGACAGGATGAGACCTTCCATAGGAGACCATCAAAAGTTGTCTAGGCCAAAGTCACCTTTTGGCCCATTTTTGGGCATGAGCTTAACGGCACGGGTTGCCGATAAGACGGCAACCGATTCCAAAAGTGAATGCGTCTATGCGACCGGCAGGATGTGAGCTTCCATAGGAGACCATCAAAAGTTGTCTAGGCCAAAGTGACTTTTGGCCCAAAATTGGGCCTACAGGAATGACTATAACGGCACGGTTTGCCCATAAGACGGTCACCGATTCCAAAAGTGAACGCGTCTATGCGACCGACAGGATGAGACCTTCCATAGGAGACCATCAAAAGTTGTCTAGGCCAAAGTCACCTTTTGGCCCATTTTTGGGCATGAGCTTAACGGCACGGGTTGCCGATAAGACGGCAACCGATTCCAAAAGTGAATGCGTCTATGCGACCGGCAGGATGTGAGCTTCCATAGGAGACCATCAAAAGTTGTCTAGGCCAAAGTGACTTTTGGCCCAAAATTGGGCCTACAGGAATGACTATAACGGCACGGTTTGCCCATAAGACGGTCACCGATTCCAAAAGTGAACGCGTCTATGCGACCGACAGGATGAGACCTTCCATAGGAGACCATCAAAAGTTGTCTAGGCCAAAGTCACCTTTTGGCCCATTTTTGGGCATGAGCTTAACGGCACGGGTTGCCGATAAGACGGCAACCGATTCCAAAAGTGAATGCGTCTATGCGACCGGCAGGATGTGAGCTTCCATAGGAGACCATCAAAAGTTGTCTAGGCCAAAGTGACTTTTGGCCCAAAATTGGGCCTACAGGAATGACTATAACAGCACGGTTTGCCCATAAGACGGTCACCGATTCCAAAAGTGAACGCGTCTATGCGACCGACAGGATGAGACCTTCCATAGGAGACCATCAAAAGTTGTCTAGGCCAAAGTCACCTTTTGGCCCATTTTTGGGCATGAGCTTAACGGCACGGGTTGCCGATAAGACGGCAACCGATTCCAAAAGTGAATGCGTCTATGCGACCGGCAGGATGTGAGCTTCCATAGGAGACCATCAAAAGTTGTCTAGGCCAAAGTGACTTTTGGCCCAAAATTGGGCCTACAGGAATGACTATAACGGCACGGTTTGCCCATAAGACGGTCACCGATTCCAAAAGTGAACGCATCTATGCGACCGACAGGATGAGACCTTCCATAGGAGACCATCAAAAGTTGTCTAGGCCAAAGTCACCTTTTGGCCCATTTTTGGGCATGAGCTTAACGGCACGGGTTGCCGATAAGACGGCAACCGATTCCAAAAGTGAATGCGTCTATGCGACCGGCAGGATGTGAGCTTCCATAGGAGACCATCAAAAGTTGTCTAGGCCAAAGTGACTTTTGGCCCAAAATTGGGCCTACAGGAATGACTATAACGGCACGGTTTGCCCATAAGACGGTCACCGATTCCAAAAGTGAACGCGTCTATGCGACCGACAGGATGAGACCTTCCATAGGAGACCATCAAAAGTTGTCTAGGCCAAAGTCACCTTTTGGCCCATTTTTGGGCATGAGCTTAACGGCACGGGTTGCCGATAAGACGGCAACCGATTCCAAAAGTGAATGCGTCTATGCGACCGGCAGGATGTGAGCTTCCATAGGAGACCATCAAAAGTTGTCTAGGCCAAAGTGACTTTTGGCCCAAAATTGGGCCTACAGGAATGACTATAACGGCACGGTTTGCCCATAAGACGGTCACCGATTCCAAAAGTGAACGCGTCTATGCAACCGACAGGATGAGACCTTCCATAGGAGACCATCAAAAGTTGTCTAGGCCAAAGTCACCTTTTGGCCCATTTTTGGGCATGAGCTTAACGACACGGGTTGCCGATAAGACGGCAACCGATTCCAAAAGTGAATGCGTCTATGCGACCGGCAGGATGTGAGCTTCCATAGGAGACCATCAAAAGTTGTCTAGGCCAAAGTGACTTTTGGCCCAAAATTGGGCCTACAGGAATGACTATAACGGCACGGTTTGCCCATAAGACGGTCACCGATTCCAAAAGTGAACACGTCTAAGCGACCGACAGGATGAGACCTTCCATAGGAGACCATCAAAAGTTGTCTAGGCCAAAGTCACCTTTTGGCCCATTTTTGGGCATGAGCTTAACGGCACGGGTTGCCGATAAGACGGCAACCGATTCCAAAAGTGAATGCGTCTATGCGACCGGCAGGATGTGAGCTTCCATAGGAGACCATCAAAAGTTGTCTAGGCCAAAGTGACTTTTGGCCCAAAATTGGGCCTACAGGAATGACTATAACGGCACGGTTTGCCCATAAGACGGTCACCGATTCCAAAAGTGAACGCGTCTATGCGACCGACAGGATGAGACCTTCCATAGGAGACCATCAAAAGTTGTCTAGGCCAAAGTCACCTTTTGGCCCATTTTTGGGCATGAGCTTAACGGCACGGGTTGCCGATAAGACGGCAACCGATTCCAAAAGTGAATGCGTCTATGTGACCGGCAGGATGTGAGCTTCCATAGGAGACCATCAAAAGTTGTCTAGGCCAAAGTGACTTTTGGCCCAAAATTGGGCCTACAGGAATGACTATAACGGCACGGTTTGCCCATAAGACGGTCACCGATTCCAAAAGTGAACGCGTCTATGCGACCGACAGGATGAGACCTTCCATAGGAGACCATCAAAAGTTGTCTAGGCCAAAGTCACCTTTTGGCCCATTTTTGGGCATGAGCTTAACGGCACGGGTTGCCGATAAGACGGCAACCGATTCCAAAAGTGAATGCGTCTATGCGACCGGTAGGATGTGAGCTTCCATAGGAGACCATCAAAAGTTGTCTAGGCCAAAGTGACTTTTGGCCCAAAATTGGGCCTACTGGAATGACTATAACGGCACGGTTTGCCCATAAGACGGTCACCGATTCCAAAAGTGAATGCGTCTATGCGACCGACAGGATGAGACCTTCCATAGGAGACCATCAAAAGTTGTCTAGGCCAAAGTCACCTTTTGGCCCATTTTTGGGCATGAGCTTAACGGCATGGGTTGCCGATAAGACGGCAACTGATTCCAAAAGTGAATGCGTCTATGCGACCGGCAGGATGTGAGCTTCCATAGGAGACCATCAAAAGTTGTCTAGGCCAAAGTGACTTTTGGCCCAAAATTGGGCCTACAGGAATGACTATAACGGCACGGTTTGCCCATAAGACGGTCACCGATTCCAAAAGTGAACGCGTCTATGCGACCGACAGGATGAGACCTTCCATAGGAGACCATCAAAAGTTGTCTAGGCCAAAGTCACCTTTTGGCCCATTTTTGGGCATGAGCTTAACGGCACGGGTTGCCGATAAGACGGCAACCGATTCCAAAAGTGAATGCGTCTATGCGACCGGCAGGATGTGAGCTTCCATAGGAGACCATCAAAAGTTGTCTAGGCCAAAGTGACTTTTGGCCCAAAATTGGGCCTACAGGAATGACTATAACGACACGGTTTGCCCATAAGACGGTCACCGATTCCAAAAGTGAACGCGTCTATGCGACCGACAGGATGAGACCTTCCATAGGAGACCATCAAAAGTTGTCTAGGCCAAAGTCACCTTTTGGCCCATTTTTGGGCATGAGCTTAACGGCACGGGTTGCCGATAAGACGGCAACCGATTCCAAAAGTGAATGCGTCTATGCGACCGGCAGGATGTGAGCTTCCATAGGAGACCATCAAAAGTTGTCTAGGCCAAAGTGACTTTTGTCCCAAAATTGGGCCTACAGGAATGACTATAACGGCACGGTTTGCCCATAAGACGGTCACCGATTCCAAAAGTGAACGCGTCTATGCGACCGACAGGATGAGACCTTCCATAGGAGACCATCAAAAGTTGTCTAGGCCAAAGTCACCTTTTGGCCCATTTTTGGGCATGAGCTTAACGGCACGGGTTGCCGATAAGACGGCAACCGATTCCAAAAGTGAATGCGTCTATGCGACCGGCAGGATGTGAGCTTCCATAGGAGACCATCAAAAGTTGTCTAGGCCAAAGTGACTTTTGGCCCAAAATTGGGCCTACAGGAATGACTATAACGGCACGGTTTGCCCATAAGACGGTCACCGATTCCAAAAGTGAACGCGTCAATGCAACCGACAGGATGAGACCTTCCATAGGAGACCATCAAAAGTTGTCTAGGCCAAAGTCACCTTTTGGCCCATTTTTGGGCATGAGCTTAACTTCACGGGTTGCCGATAAGACGGCAACCGATTCCAAAAGTGAATGCGTCTATGCGACCGGCAGGATGTGAGCTTCCATAGGAGACCATCAAAAGTTGTCTAGGCCAAAGTGACTTTTGGCCCAAAATTGGGCCTACAGGAATGACTATAACGGCACGGTTTGCCCATAAGACGGTCACCGATTCCAAAAGTGAACGCGTCTATGCGACCGACAGGATGATACCTTCCATAGGAGACCATCAAAAGTTGTCTAGGCCAAAGTCACCTTTTGGCCCATTTTTGGGCATGAGCTTAACGGCACGGGTTGCCGATAAGACGGCAACCGATTCCAAAAGTGAATGCGTCTATGCGACCGGCAGGATGTGAGCTTCCATAGGAGACCATCAAAAGTTGTCTAGGCCAAAGTGACTTTTGGCCCAAAATTGGGCCTACAGGAATGACTATAACGGCACGGTTTGCCTATAAGACGGTCACCGATTCCAAAAGTGAACGCGTCTATGCGACCGACAGGATGAGACCTTCCATAGGAGACCATCAAAAGTTGTCTAGGCCAAAGTCACCTTTTGGCCCATTTTTGGGCATGAGCTTAACGGCACGGGTTGCCGATAAGACGGCAACCGATTCCAAAAGTGAATGCGTCTATGCGACCGGCAGGATGTGAGCTTCCATAGGAGACCATCAAAAGGTGTCTAGGCCAAAGTGACTTTTGGCCCAAAATTGGGCCTACAGGAATGACTATAACGGCACGGTTTGCCCATAAGACGGTCACCGATTCCAAAAGTGAACGCGTCTATGCAACCGACAGGATGAGACCTTCCATAGGAGACCATCAAAAGTTGTCTAGGCCAAAGTCACCTTTTGGCCCATTTTTGGGCATGAGCTTAACGGCACGGGTTGCCGATAAGACGGCAACCGATTCCAAAAGTGAATGCGTCTATGCGACCGGCAGGATGTGAGCTTCCATAGGAGACCATCAAAAGTTGTCTAGGCCAAAGTGACTTTTGGCCCAAAATTGGGCCTACAGGAATGACTATAACGGCACGGTTTGCCCATAAGACGGTCACCGATTCCAAAAGTGAACGCGTCTAAGCGACCGACAGGATGAGACCTTCCATAGGAGACCATCAAAAGTTGTCTAGGCCAAAGTCACCTTTTGGCCCATTTTTGGGCATGAGCTTAACGGCACGGGTTGCCGATAAGACGGCAACCGATTCCAAAAGTGAATGCGTCTATGCGACCGGCAGGATGTGAGCTTCCATAGGAGACCATCAAAAGTTGTCTAGGCCAAAGTGACTTTTGGCCCAAAATTGGGCCTACAGGAATGACTATAACGGCACGGTTTGCCCATAAGACGGTCACCGATTCCAAAAGTGAACGCGTCTATGCGACCGACAGGATGAGACCTTCCATAGGAGACCATCAAAAGTTGTCTAGGCCAAAGTCACCTTTTGGCCCATTTTTGGGCATGAGCTTAACGGCACGGGTTGCCGATAAGACGGCAACCGATTCCAAAAGTGAATGCGTCTATGCGACCGGCAGGATGTGAGCTTCCATAGGAGACCATCAAAAGTTGTCTAGGCCAAAGTGACTTTTGGCCCAAAATTGGGCCTACAGGAATGACTATAACGGCACGGTTTGCCCATAAGACGGTCACCGATTCCAAAAGTGAACGCGTCTATGCGACCGACAGGATGAGACCTTCCATAGGAGACCATCAAAAGTAGTCTAGGCCAAAGTCACCTTTTGGCCCATTTTTGGGCATGAGCTTAACGGCACGGGTTGCCGATAAGACGGCAACCGATTCCAAAAGTGAATGCGTCTATGCGACCGGCAGGATGTGAGCTTCCATAGGAGACCATCAAAAGTTGTCTAGGCCAAAGTGACTTTTGGCCCAAAATTGGGCCTACAGGAATGACTATAACGGCACGGTTTGCCCATAAGACGGTCACCGATTCCAAAAGTGAACGCGTCTATGCGACCGACAGGATGAGACCTTCCATAGGAGACCATCAAAAGTTGTCTAGGCCAAAGTCACCTTTTGGCCCATTTTTGGGCATGAGCTTAACGGCACGGGTTGCCGATAAGACGGCAACCGATTCCAAAAGTGAATGCGTCTATGCGACCGGCAGGATGTGAGCTTCCATAGGAGACCATCAAAAGTTGTCTAGGCCAAAGTGACTTTTGGCCCAAAATTGGCCCTACAGGAATGACTATAACGGCACGGTTTGCCCATAAGACGGTCACCGATTCCAAAAGTGAATGCGTCTATGCGACCGACAGGATGAGACCTTCCATAGGAGACCATCAAAAGTTGTCTAGGCCAAAGTCACCTTTTGGCCCATTTTTGGGCATGAGCTTAACGGCACGGGTTGCCGATAAGACGGCAACCGATTCCAAAAGTGAATGCGTCTATGCGACCGGCAGGATGTGAGCTTCCATAGGAGACCATCAAAAGTTGTCTAGGCCAAAGTGACTTTTGGCCCAAAATTGGGCCTACAGGAATGACTATAACGGCACGGTTTGCCCATAAGACGGTCACCGATTCCAAAAGTGAACGCGTCTATGCGACCGACAGGATGAGACCTTCCATAGGAGACCATCAAAAGTTGTCTAGGCCAAAGTCACCTTTTGGCCCATTTTTGGGCATGAGCTTAACGGCACGGGTTGCCGATAAGACGGCAACCGATTCCAAAAGTGAATGCGTCTATGCGACCGGCAGGATGTGAGCTTCCATAGGAGACCATCAAAAGTTGTCTAGGCCAAAGTGACTTTTGGCCCAAAATTGGGCCTACAGGAATGACTATAACGGCACGGTTTGCCCATAAGACGGTCACCGATTCCAAAAGTGAACGCGTCTATGCGACCGACAGGATGAGACCTTCCATAGGAGACCATCAAAAGTTGTCTAGGCCAAAGTCACCTTTTGGCCCATTTTTGGGCATGAGCTTAACGGCACGGGTTGCCGATAAGACGGCAACCGATTCCAAAAGTGAATGCGTCTATGCGACCGGCAGGATGTGAGCTTCCATAGGAGACCATCAAAAGTTGTCTAGGCCAAAGTGACTTTTGGCCCAAAATTGGGCCTACAGGAATGACTATAACGGCACGGTTTGCCCATAAGACGGTCACCGATTCCAAAAGTGAACGCGTCTATGCGACCGACAGGATGAGACCTTCCATAGGAGACCATCAAAAGTGGTCTAGGCCAAAGTCACCTTTTGGCCCATTTTTGGGCATGAGCTTAACGGCACGGGTTGCCGATAAGACGGCAACCGATTCCAAAAGTGAATGCGTCTATGCGACCGGCAGGATGTGAGCTTCCATAGGAGACCATCAAAAGTTGTCTAGGCCAAAGTGACTTTTGGCCCAAAATTGGGCCTACAGGAATGACTATAACGGCACGGTTTGCCCATAAGACGGTCACCGATTCCAAAAGTGAACGCGTCTATGCGACCGACAGGATGAGACCTTCCATAGGAGACCATCAAAAGTTGTCTAGGCCAAAGTCACCTTTTGGCCCATTTTTGGGCGTGAGCTTAACGGCACGGGTTGCCGATAAGACGGCAACCGATTCCAAAAGTGAATGCGTCTATGCGACCGGCAGGATGTGAGCTTCCATAGGAGACCATCAAAAGTTGTCTAGGCCAAATTGACTTTTGGCCCAAAATTGGGCCTACAGGAATGACTATAACGGCACGGTTTGCCCATGAGACGGTCACCGATTCCAAAAGTGAACGCGTCTATGCGACTGACAGGATGAGACCTTCCATAGGAGACCATCAAAAGTTGTCTAGGCCAAAGTCACCTTTTGGCCCATTTTTGGGCATGAGCTTAACGGCACGGGTTGCCGATAAGACGGCAACCGATTCCAAAAGTGAATGCGTCTATGCGACCGGCAGGATGTGAGCTTCCATAGGAGACCATCAAAAGTTGTCTAGGCCAAAGTGACTTTTGGCCCAAAATTGGGCCTACAGGAATGACTATAACGGCACGGTTTGCCCATAAGACGGTCACCGATTCCAAAAGTGAACGCGTCTATGCGACCGACAGGATGAGACCTTCCATAGGAGACCATCAAAAGTTGTCTAGGCCAAAGTCACCTTTTGGCCCATTTTTGGGCATGAGCTTAACGGCACGGGTTGCCGATAAGACGGCAACCGATTCCAAAAGTGAATGCGTCTATGCGACCGGCAGGATGTGAGCTTCCATAGGAGACCATCAAAAGTTGTCTAGGCCAAAGTGACTTTTGGCCCAAAATTGGGCCTACAGGAATGACTATAACGGCACGGTTTGCCCATAAGACGGTCACCGATTCCAAAAGTGAACGCGTCTATGCGACCGACAGGATGAGACCTTCCATAGGAGACCATCAAAAGTTGTCTAGGCCAAAGTCACCTTTTGGCCCATTTTTGGGCATGAGCTTAACGGCACGGGTTGCCGATAAGACGGCAACCGATTCCAAAAGTGAATGCGTCTATGCGACCGGCAGGATGTGAGCTTCCATAGGAGACCATCAAAAGTTGTCTAGGCCAAAGTGACTTTTGGCCCAAAATTGGGCATACAGGAATGACTATAACGGCACGGTTTGCCCATAAGACGGTCACCGATTCCAAAAGTGAACGCGTCTATGCGACCGACAGGATGAGACCTTCCATAGGAGACCATCAAAAGTTGTCTAGGCCAAAGTCACCTTTTGGCCCATTTTTGGGCATGAGCTTAACGGCACGGGTTGCCGATAAGACGGCAACCGATTCCAAAAGTGAATGCGTCTATGCGACCGGCAGGATGTGAGCTTCCATAGGAGACCATCAAAAGTTGTCTAGGCCAAAGTGACTTTTGGCCCAAAATTGGGCCTACAGGAATGACTATAACGGCACGGTTTGCCCATAAGACGGTCACCGATTCCAAAAGTGAACGCGTCTATGCGACCGACAGGATGAGACCTTCCATAGGAGACCATCAAAAGTTGTCTAGGCCAAAGTCACCTTTTGGCCCATTTTTGGGCATGAGCTTAACGGCACGGGTTGCCGATAAGACGGCAACCGATTCCAAAAGTGAATGCGTCTATGCGACCGGCAGGATGTGAGCTTCCATAGGAGACCATCAAAAGTTGTGTAGGCCAAAGTGACTTTTGGCCCAAAATTGGGCCTACAGGAATGACTATAACGGCACGGTTTGCCCATAAGACGGTCACCGATTCCAAAAGTGAACGCGTCTATGCGACCGACAGGATGAGACCTTCCATAGGAGACCATCAAAAGTTGTCTAGGCCAAAGTCACCTTTTGGCCCATTTTTGGGCATGAGCTTAACGGCACGGGTTGCCGATAAGACGGCAACCGATTCCAAAAGTGAATGCGTCTATGCGACCGGCAGTATGTGAGCTTCCATAGGAGACCATCAAAAGTTGTCTAGGCCAAAGTGACTTTTGGCCCAAAATTGGGCCTACAGGAATGACTATAACGGCACGGTTTGCCCATAAGACGGTCACCGATTCCAAAAGTGAACGCGTCTATGCGACCGACAGGATGAGACCTTCCATAGGAGACCATCAAAAGTGGTCTAGGCCAAAGTCACCTTTTGGCCCATTTTTGGGCATGAGCTTAACGGCACGGGTTGCCGATAAGACGGCAACCGATTCCAAAAGTGAATGCGTCTATGCGACCGGCAGGATGTGAGCTTCCATAGGAGACCATCAAAAGTTGTCTAGGCCAAAGTGACTTTTGGCCCAAAATTGGGCCTACAGGAATGACTATAACGGCACGGTTTGCCCATAAGACGGTCACCGATTCCAAAAGTGAACGCGTCTATGCGACCGACAGGATGAGACCTTCCATAGGAGACCATCAAAAGTTGTCTAGGCCAAAGTCACCTTTTGGCCCATTTTTGGGCATGAGCTTAACGGCACGGGTTGCCGATAAGACGGCAACCGATTCCAAAAGTGAATGCGTCTATGCGACCGGCAGGATGTGAGCTTCCATAGGAGACCATCAAAAGTTGTCTAGGCCAAAGTGACTTTTGGCCCAAAATTGGGCCTACAGGAATGACTATAACGGCACGGTTTGCCCATAAGACGGTCACCGATTCCAAAAGTGAACGCGTCTATGCGACCGACAGGATGAGACCTTCCATAGGAGACCATCAAAAGTTGTCTAGGCCAAAGTCACCTTTTGGCCCATTTTTGGGCATGAGTTTAACGGCACGGGTTGCCAATAAGACGGCAACCGATTCCAAACGTGAATGCGTCTATGCGACCGGCAGGATGTGAGCTTCCATAGGAGACCATCAAAAGTTGTCTAGGCCAAAGTGACTTTTGGCCCAAAATTGGGCCTACAGGAATGACTATAACGGCACGGTTTGCCCATAAGACGGTCACCGATTCCAAAAGTGAACGCGTCTATGCGACTGACAGGATGAGACCTTCCATAGGAGACCATCAAAAGTTGTCTAGGCCAAAGTGACTTTTGGCCCAAAATTGGGCCTACAGGAATGACTATAATGGCACGGTTTGCCCATAAGACGGTCACCGATTCCAAAAGTGAACGCGTCTATGCGACCGACAGGATGAGACCTTCCATAGGAGACCATCAAAAGTTGTCTAGGCCAAAGTCACCTTTTGGCCCATTTTTGGGCATGAGCTTAACGGCACGGGTTGCCGATAAGACGGCAACCGATTCCAAAAGTGAATGCGTCTATGCGACCGGCAGGATGTGAGCTTCCATAGGAGACCATCAAAAGTTGTCTAGGCCAAAGTGACTTTTGGCCCAAAATTGGGCCTACAGGAATGACTATAACGGCACGGTTTGCCCATAAGACGGTCACCGATTCCAAAAGTGAACGCGTCTATGCGACCGACAGGATGAGACCTTCCATAGGAGACCATCAAAAGTTGTCTAGGCCAAAGTCACCTTTTGGCCCATTTTTGGGCATGAGCTTAACGGCACGGGTTGCCGATAAGACGGCAACCGATTCCAAAAGTGAATGCGTCTATGCGACCGGCAGGATGTGAGCTTCCATAGGAGACCATCAAAAGTTGTCTAGGCCAAAGTGACTTTTGGCCCAAAATTGGGCCTACAGGAATGACTATAACGGCACGGTTTGCCCATAAGACGGTCACCGATTCCAAAAGTGAACGCGTCTATGCGACCGACAGGATGAGACCTTCCATAGGAGACCATCAAAAGTTGTCTAGGCCAAAGTCACCTTTTGGCCCATTTTTGGGCATGAGCTTAACGGCACGGGTTGCCAATAAGACGGCAACCGATTCCAAAAGTGAATGCGTCTATGCGACCGGCAGGATGTGAGCTTCCATAGGAGACCATCAAAAGTTGTCTAGGCCAAAGTGACTATTGGCCCAAAATTGGGCCTACAGGAATGACTATAACGGCACGGTTTGCCCATAAGACGGTCACCGATTCCAAAAGTGAACGCGTCTGTGCGACCGACAGGATGAGACCTTCCATAGGAGACCATCAAAAGTTGTCTAGGCCAAAGTCACCTTTTGGCCCATTTTTGGGCATGAGCTTAACGGCACGGGTTGCCGATAAGACGGCAACCGATTCCAAAAGTGAATGCGTCTATGCGACCGGCAGGATGTGAGCTTCCATAGGAGACCATCAAAAGTTGTCTAGGCCAAAGTGACTTTTGGCCCAAAATTGGGCCTACAGGAATGACTATAACGGCACGGTTTGCCCATAAGACGGTCACCGATTCCAAAAGTGAACGCGTCTATGCGACTGACAGGATGAGACCTTCCATAGGAGACCATCAAAAGTTGTCTAGGCCAAAGTCACCTTTTGGCCCATTTTTGGGCATGAGCTTAACGGCACGGGTTGCCGATAAGACGGCAACCGATTCCAAAAGTGAATGCGTCTATGCGACCGGCAGGATGTGAGCTTCCATAGGAGACCATCAAAAGTTGTCTAGGCCAAAGTGACTTTTGGCCCAAAATTGGGCCTACAGGAATGACTATAACGGCACGGTTTGCCCATAAGACGGTCACCGATTCCAAAAGTGAACGCGTCTATGCGACCGACAGGATGAGACCTTCCATAGGAGACCATCAAAAGTTGTCTAGGCCAAAGTCACCTTTTGGCCCATTTTTGGGCATGAGCTTAACGGCACGGGTTGCCGATAAGACGGCAACCGATTCCAAAAGTGAATGCGTCTATGCGACCGGCAGGATGTGAGCTTCCATAGGAGACCATCAAAAGTTGTCTAGGCCAAAGTGACTTTTGGCCCAAAATTGGGCCTACAGGAATGACTATAACGGCACGGTTTGCCCATAAGACGGTCACCGATTCCAAAAGTGAACGCGTCTATGCGACCGACAGGATGAGACCTTCCATAGGAGACCATCAAAAGTTGTCTAGGCCAAAGTCACCTTTTGGCCCATTTTTGGGCATGAGCTTAACGGCACGGGTTGCCGATAAGACGGCAACCGATTCCAAAAGTGAATGCGTCTATGCGACCGGCAGGATGTGAGCTTCCATAGGAGACCATCAAAAGTTGTCTAGGCCAAAGTGACTTTTGGCCCAAAATTGGGCCTACAGGAATGACTATAACGGCACGGTTTGCCCATAAGACGGTCACCGATTCCAAAAGTGAACGCGTCTATGCGACCGACAGGATGAGACCTTCCATAGGAGACCATCAAAAGTTGTCTAGGCCAAAGTCACCTTTTGGCCCATTTTTGGGCATGAGCTTAACGGCACGGGTTGCCGATAAGACGGCAACCGATTCCAAAAGTGAATGCGTCTATGCGACCGGCAGGATGTGAGCTTCCATAGGAGACCATCAAAAGTTGTCTAGGCCAAAGTGACTTTTGGCCCAAAATTGGGCCTACAGGAATGACTATAACGGCACGGTTTGCCCATAAGACGGTCACCGATTCCAAAAGTGAACGCGTCTGTGCGACCGACAGGATGAGACCTTCCATAGGAGACCATCAAAAGTTGTCTAGGCCAAAGTCACCTTTTGGCCCATTTTTGGGCATGAGCTTAACGGCACGGGTTGCCGATAAGACGGCAACCGATTCCAAAAGTGAATGCGTCTATGCGACCGGCAGGATGTGAGCTTCCATAGGAGACCATCAAAAGTTGTCTAGGCCAAAGTGACTTTTGGCCCAAAATTGGGCCTACAGGAATGACTATAA
Organism: Gibbula magus; assembly: GCA_936450465.1. NCBI lineage: Eukaryota > Metazoa > Mollusca > Gastropoda > Trochida > Trochidae > Gibbula > Gibbula magus. The sequence goes on from CAKZFU010000009.1 coordinate 16,249, forward strand.
CGGCACGGTTTGCCCATAAGACGGCACGGGTTGCCGATAAGACGGCAACCGATTCCAAAAGTGAATGCGTCTATGCGACCGGCAGGATGTGAGCTTCCATAGGAGACCATCAAAAGTTGTCTAGGCCAAAGTGACTTTTGGCCCAAAATTGGGCCTACAGGAATGACTATAACGGCACGGTTTGCCCATAAGACGGTCACCGATTCCAAAAGTGAACGCGTCTGTGCGACCGACAGGATGAGACCTTCCATAGGAGACCATCAAAAGTTGTCTAGGCCAAAGTCACCTTTTGGCCCATTTTTGGGCATGAGCTTAACGGCACGGGTTGCCGATAAGACGGCAACCGATTCCAAAAGTGAATGCGTCTATGCGACCGGCAGGATGTGAGCTTCCATAGGAGACCATCAAAAGTTGTCTAGGCCAAAGTGACTTTTGGCCCAAAATTGGGCCTACAGGAATGACTATAACGGCACGATTTGCCCATAAGACGGTCACCGATTCCAAAAGTGAAAACCTCTATGCGACCGACAGGATGAGACCTTCCATAGGAGACCATCAAAAGTTGTCTAGGCCAAAGTCACCTTTTGGCCCATTTTTGGGCATGAGCTTAACGGCACGGGTTGCCGATAAGACGGCAACCGATTCCAAAAGTGAATGCGTCTATGCGACCGGCAGGATGTGAGCTTCCATAGGAGACCATCAAAAGTTGTCTAGGCCAAAGTGACTTTTGGCCCAAAATTGGGCCTACAGGAATGACTATAACGGCACGGTTTGCCCATAAGACGGTCACCGATTCCAAAAGTGAACGCGTCTATGCGACCGACAGGATGAGACCTTCCATAGGAGACCATCAAAAGTTGTCTAGGCCAAAGTCACCTTTTGGCCCATTTTTGGGCATGAGCTTAACGGCACGGGTTGCCGATAAGACGGCAACCGATTCCAAAAGTGAATGCGTCTATGCGACCGGCAGGATGTGAGCTTCCATAGGAGACCATCAAAAGTTGTCTAGGCCAAAATGACTTTTGGCCCAAAATTGGGCCTACAGGAATGACTATAACGGCACGGTTTGCCCATAAGACGGTCACCGATTCCAAAAGTGAACGCGTCTGTGCGACCGACAGGATGAGACCTTCCATAGGAGACCATCAAAAGTTGTCTAGGCCAAAGTCACCTTTTGGCCCATTTTTGGGCATGAGCTTAACGGCACGGGTTGCCGATAAGACGGCAACCGATTCCAAAAGTGAATGCGTCTATGCGACCGGCAGGATGTGAGCTTCCATAGGAGACCATCAAAAGTTGTCTAGGCCAAAGTGACTTTTGGCCCAAAATTGGGCCTACAGGAATGACTATAACGGCACGGTTTGCCCATAAGACGGCAACCGATTCCAAAAGTGAATGCGTCTATGCGACCGGCAGGATGTGAGCTTCCATAGGAGACCATCAAAAGTTGTCTAGGCCAAAGTGACTTTTGGCCCAAAATTGGGCCTACAGGAATGACTATAACGGCACGGTTTGCCCATAAGACGGTCACCGATTCCAAAAGTGAACGCGTCTATGCGACCGACAGGATGAGACCTTCCATAGGAGACCATCAAAAGTTGTCTAGGCCAAAGTCACCTTTTGGCCCATTTTTGGGCATGAGCTTAACGGCACGGGTTGCCGATAAGACGGCAACCGATTCCAAAAGTGAACGCGTCTGTGCGACCGACAGGATGAGACCTTCCATAGGAGACCATCAAAAGTTGTCTAGGCCAAAGTCACCTTTTGGCCCATTTTTGGGCATGAGCTTAACGGCACGGGTTGCCGATAAGACGGCAACCGATTCCAAAAGTGAATGCGTCTATGCGACCGGCAGGATGTGAGCTTCCATAGGAGACCATCAAAAGTTGTCTAGGCCAAAGTGACTTTTGGCCCAAAATTGGGCCTACAGGAATGACTATAACGGCACGATTTGCCCATAAGACGGTCACCGATTCCAAAAGTGAAAACCTCTATGCGACCGACAGGATGAGACCTTCCATAGGAGACCATCAAAAGTTGTCTAGGCCAAAGTCACCTTTTGGCCCATTTTTGGGCATGAGCTTAACGGCACGGGTTGCCGATAAGACGGCAACCGATTCCAAAAGTGAATGCGTCTATGCGACCGGCAGGATGTGAGCTTCCATAGGAGACCATCAAAAGTTGTCTAGGCCAAAGTGACTTTTGGCCCAAAATTGGGCCTACAGGAATGACTATAACGGCACGGTTTGCCCATAAGACGGTCACCGATTCCAAAAGTGAACGCGTCTATGCGACCGACAGGATGAGACCTTCCATAGGAGACCATCAAAAGTTGTCTAGGCCAAAGTCACCTTTTGGCCCATTTTTGGGCATGAGCTTAACGGCACGGGTTGCCGATAAGACGGCAACCGATTCCAAAAGTGAATGCGTCTATGCGACCGGCAGGATGTGAGCTTCCATAGGAGACCATCAAAAGTTGTCTAGGCCAAAGTGACTTTTGGCCCAAAATTGGGCCTACAGGAATGACTATAACGGCACGGTTTGCCCATAAGACGGTCACCGATTCCAAAAGTGAACGCGTCTGTGCGACCGACAGGATGAGACCTTCCATAGGAGACCATCAAAAGTTGTCTAGGCCAAAGTCACCTTTTGGCCCATTTTTGGGCATGAGCTTAACGGCACGGGTTGCCGATAAGACGGCAACCGATTCCAAAAGTGAATGCGTCTATGCGACCGGCAGGATGTGAGCTTCCATAGGAGACCATCAAAAGTTGTCTAGGCCAAAGTGACTTTTGGCCCAAAATTGGGCCTACAGGAATGACTATAACGGCACGGTTTGCCCATAAGACGGTCACCGATTCCAAAAGTGAACACCTCTATGCGACCGACAGGATGAGACCTTCCATAGGAGACCATCAAAAGTTGTCTAGGCCAAAGTCACCTTTTGGCCCATTTTTGGGCATGAGCTTAACGGCACGGGTTGCCAATAAGACGGCAACCGATTCTAAAAGTGAATGCGTCTATGCGACCGGCAGGATGTGAGCTTCCATAGGAGACCATCAAAAGTTGTCTAGGCCAAAGTGACTTTTGGCCCAAAATTGGGCCTACAGGAATGACTATAACGGCACGGTTTGCCCATAAGACGGTCACCGATTCCAAAAGTGAACGCGTCCTTGCGACCGACAGGATGAGATCTTCCATAGGAGACCATCAAAAGTTGTCTAGGCCAAAGTCACCTTTTGGCCCATTTTTGGGCATGAGCTTAACGGCACGGGTTGCCGATAAGACGGCAACCGATTCCAAAAGTGAATGCGTCTATGCGACCGGCAGGATGTGAGCTTCCATAGGAGACCATCAAAAGTTGTCTAGGCCAAAGTGACTTTCGGCCCAAAATTGGGCCTACAGGAATGACTATAACGGCACGGTTTGCCCATAAGACGGTCACCGATTCCAAAAGTGAACGCGTCTATGCGACCGACAGGATGAGACCTTCCATAGGAGACCATCAAAAGTTGTCTAGGCCAAAGTCACCTTTTGGCCCATTTTTGGGCATGAGCTTAACGGCACGGGTTGCCGATAAGACGGCAACCGATTCCAAAAGTGAATGCGTCTATGTGACCGGCAGGATGTGAGCTTCCATAGGAGACCATCAAAAGTTGTCTAGGCCAAAGTGACTTTTGGCCCAAAATTGGGCCTACAGGAATTACTATAACGGCACGGTTTGCCCATAAGACGGTCACCGATTCCAAAAGTGAACGCGTCTATGCGACCGACAGGATGAGACCTTCCATAGGAGACCATCAAAAGTTGTCTAGGCCAAAGTCACCTTTTGGCCCATTATTGGGCATGAGCTTAACGGCACGGGTTGCCGATAAGACGGCAACCGATTCCAAAAGTGAATGCGTCTATGCGACCGGCAGGATGTGAGCTTCCATAGGAGACCATCAAAAGTTGTCTAGGCCAAAGTGACTTTTGGCCCAAAATTGGGCCTACAGGAATGACTATAACGGCACGGTTTGCCCATAAGACGGTCACCGATTCCAAAAGTGAACGCGTCTATGCGACCGACAGGATGAGACCTTCCATAGGAGACCATCAAAAGTTGTCTAGGCCAAAGTCACCTTTTGGCCCATTTTTGGGCATGAGCTTAACGGCACGGGTTGCCGATAAGACGGCAACCGATTCCAAAAGTGAATGCGTCTATGCGACCGGCAGGATGTGAGCTTCCATAGGAGACCATCAAAAGTTGTCTAGGCCAAAGTGACTTTTGGCCCAAAATTGGGCCTACAGGAATGACTATAACGGCACGGTTTGCCCATAAGACGGTCACCGATTCCAAAAGTGAACGCGTCTATGCGACCGACAGGATGAGACCTTCCATAGGAGACCATCAAAAGTTGTGTAGGCCAAAGTCACCTTTTGGCCCATTTTTGGGCATGAGCTTAACGGCACGGGTTGCCGATAAGACGGTAACCGATTCCAAAAGTGAATGCGTCTATGCGACCGGCAGGATGTGAGCTTCCATAGGAGACCATCAAAAGTTGTCTAGGCCAAAGTGACTTTTGGCCCAAAATTGGGCCTACAGGAATGACTATAACGGCACGGTTTGCCCATAAGACGGTCACCGATTCCAAAAGTGAACGCGTCTATGCGACCGACAGGATGAGACCTTCCATAGGAGACCATCAAAAGTTGTCTAGGCCAAAGTGACTTTTGGCCCAAAATTGGGCCTACAGGAATGACTATAACGGCACGGTTTGCCCATAAGACGGTCACCGATTCCAAAAGTGAACGCGTCTATGCGACCGACAGGATGAGACCTTCCATAGGAGACCATCAAAAGTTGTCTAGGCCAAAGTCACCTTTTGGCCCATTTTTGGGCATGAGCTTAATGGCACGGGTTGCCGATAAGACGGCAACCGATTCCAAAAGTGAATGCGTCTATGCGACCGGCAGGATGTGAGCTTCCATAGGAGACCATCAAAAGTTGTCTAGGCCAAAGTGACTTTTGGCCCAAAATTGGGCCTACAGGAATGACTATAACGGCACGGTTTGCCCATCAGACGGTCACCGATTCCAAAAGTGAACGCGTCTATGCGACCGACAGGATGAGACCTTCCATAGGAGACCATCAAAAGTTGTCTAGGCCAAAGTCACCTTTTGGCCCATTTTTGGGCATGAGCTTAACGGCACGGGTTGCCGATAAGACGGCAACCGATTCCAAAAGTGAATGCGTCTATGCGACCGGCAGGATGTGAGCTTCCATAGGAGACCATCAAAAGTTGTCTAGGCCAAAGTGACTTTTGGCCCAAAATTGGGCCTACAGGAATGACTATAACGGCACGGTTTGCCCATAAGACGGTCACCGATTCCAAAAGTGAACGCGTCTATGCGACCGACAGGATGAGACCTTCCATAGGAGACCATCAAAAGTTGTCTAGGCCAAAGTCACCTTTTGGCCCATTTTTGGGCATGAGCTTAACGGCACGGGTTGCCGATAAGACGGCAACCGATTCCAAAAGTGAATGCGTCTATGCGACCGGCAGGATGTGAGCTTCCATAGGAGACCATCAAAAGTTGTCTAGGCCAAAGTGACTTTTGGCCCAAAATTGGGCCTACAGGAATGACTATAACGGCACGGTTTGCCCATAAGACGGTCACCGATTCCAAAAGTGAACGCGTCTATGCGACCGACAGGATGAGACCTTCCATAGGAGACCATCAAAAGTTGTCTAGGCCAAAGTCACCTTTTGGCCCATTTTTGGGCATGAGCTTAACGGCACGGGTTGCCGATAAGACGGCAACCGATTCCAAAAGTGAATGCGTCTATGCGACCGGCAGGATGTGAGCTTCCATAGGAGACCATCAAAAGTTGTCTAGGCCAAAGTGACTTTTGGCCCAAAATTGGGCCTACAGGAATGACTATAACGGCACGGTTTGCCCATAAGACGGTCACCGATTCCAAAAGTGAACGCGTCTATGCGACCGACAGGATGAGACCTTCCATAGGAGACCATCAAAAGTTGTCTAGGCCAAAGTCACCTTTTGGCCCATTTTTGGGCCTACAGGAATGACTATAACGGCACGGTTTGCCCATAAGACGGTCACCGATTCCAAAAGTGAACGCGTCTATGCGACCGACAGGATGAGACCTTCCATAGGAGACCATCAAAAGTTGTCTAGGCCAAAGTCACCTTTTGGCCCATTTTTGGGCATGAGCTTAACGGCACGGGTTGCCGATAAGACGGCAACCGATTCCAAAAGTGAATGCGTCTATGCGACCGGCAGGATGTGAGCTTCCATAGGAGACCATCAAAAGTTGTCTAGGCCAAAGTGACTTTTGGCCCAAAATTGGGCCTACAGGAATGACTATAACGGCACGGTTTGCCCATAAGACGGTCACCGATTCCAAAAGTGAACGCGTCTATGCGACCGACAGGATGAGACCTTCCATAGGAGACCATCAAAAGTTGTCTAGGCCAAAGTCACCTTTTGGCCCATTTTTGGGCATGAGCTTAACGGCACGGGTTGCCGATAAGACGGCAACCGATTCCAAAAGTGAATGCGTCTATGCGACCGGCAGGATGTGAGCTTCCATAGGAGACCATCAAAAGTTGTCTAGGCCAAAGTGACTTTTGGCCCAAAATTGGGCCTACAGGAATGACTATAACGGCACGGTTTGCCCATAAGACGGTCACCGATTCCAAAAGTGAACGCGTCTATGCGACCGACAGGATGAGACCTTCCATAGGAGACCATCAAAAGTTGTCTAGGCCAAAGTCACCTTTTGGCCCATTTTTGGGCATGAGCTTAACGGCACGGGTTGCCGATAAGACGGCAACCGATTCCAAAAGTGAATGCGTCTATGCGACCGGCAGGATGTGAGCTTCCATAGGAGACCATCAAAAGTTGTCTAGGCCAAAGTGACTTTTGGCCCAAAATTGGGCCTACAGGAATGACTATAACGGCACGGTTTGCCCATAAGACGGTCACCGATTCCAAAAGTGAACGCGTCTATGCGACCGACAGGATGAGACCTTCCATAGGAGACCATCAAAAGTTGTCTAGGCCAAAGTCACCTTTTGGCCCATTTTTGGGCATGAGCTTAACGGCACGGGTTGCCGATAAGACGGCAACCGATTCCAAAAGTGAATGCGTCTATGCGACCGGCAGGATGTGAGCTTCCATAGGAGACCATCAAAAGTTGTCTAGGCCAAAGTGACTTTTGGCCCAAAATTGGGCCTACAGGAATGACTATAACGGCACGGTTTGCCCATAAGACGGTCACCGATTCCAAAAGTGAACGCGTCTATGCGACCGACAGGATGAGACCTTCCATAGGAGACCATCAAACGTTGTCTAGGCCAAAGTCACCTTTTGGCCCATTTTTGGGCATGAGCTTAACGGCACGGGTTGCCGATAAGACGGCAACCGATTCCAAAAGTGAATGCGTCTATGCGACCGGCAGGATGTGAGCTTCCATAGGAGACCATCAAAAGTTGTCTAGGCCAAAGTGACTTTTGGCCCAAAAATTAGGCCTACAGGAATGACTATAACGGCACGGTTTGCCCATAAGACGGTCACCGATTCCAAAAGTGAACGCGTCTATGTGACCGACAGGATGAGAACTTCCATAGGAGACCATCAAAAGTTGTCTAGGCCAAAGTCACCTTTTGGCCCATTTTTGGGCATGAGCTTAACGGCACGGGTTGCCGATAAGACGGCAACCGATTCCAAAAGTGAATGCGTCTATGCGACCGGCAGGATGTGAGCTTCCATAGGAGACCATCAAAAGTTGTCTAGGCCAAAGTGACTTTTGGCCCAAAATTGGGCCTACAGGAATGACTATAACGGCACGGTTTGCCCATAAGACGGTCACCGATTCCAAAAGTGAACGCGTCTATGCGACCGACAGGATGAGACCTTCCATAGGAGACCATCAAAAGTTGTCTAGGCCAAAGTCACCTTTTGGCCCATTTTTTGGCATGAGCTTAACGGCACGGGTTGCCGATAAGACGGCAACCGATTCCAAAAGTGAATGCGTCTATGCGACCGGCAGGATGTGAGCTTCCATAGGAGACCATCAAAAGTTGTCTAGGCCAAAGTGACTTTTGGCCCAAAATTAGGCCTACAGGAATGACTATAACGGCACGGTTTGCCCATAAGACGGTCACCGATTCCAAAAGTGAACGCGTCTATGCGACCGACAGGATGAGACCTTCCATAGGAGACCATCAAAAGTTGTCTAGGCCAAAGTCACCTTTTGGCCCATTTTTGGGCATGAGCTTAACGGCACGGGTTGCCGATAAGACGGCAACCGATTCCAAAAGTGAATGCGTCTATGCGACCGGCAGGATGTGAGCTTCCATAGGAGACCATCAAAAGTTGTCTAGGCCAAAGTGACTTTTGGCCCAAAATTGGGCCTACAGGAATGACTATAACGGCACGGTTTGCCCATAAGACGGTCACCGATTCCAAAAGTGAACGCGTCTATGCGACCGACAGGATGAGACCTTCCATAGAAGACCATCAAAAGTTGTCTAGGCCAAAGTCACCTTTTGGCCCATTTTTGGGCATGAGCTTAACGGCACGGGTTGCCGATAAGACGGCAACCGATTCCAAAAGTGAATGCGTCTATGCGACCGGCAGGATGTGAGCTTCCATAGGAGACCATCAAAAGTTGTCTAGGCCAAAGTGACTTTTGGCCCAAAATTGGGCCTACAGGAATGACTATAACGGCACGGTTTGCCCATAAGACGGTCACCGATTCCAAAAGTGAACGCGTCTATTCGACCGACAGGATGAGACCTTCCATAGGAGACCATCAAAAGTTGTCTAGGCCAAAGTCACCTTTTGGCCCATTTTTGGGCATGAGCTTAACGGCACGGGTTGCCGATAAGACGGCAACCGATTCCAAAAGTGAATGCGTCTATGCGACCGGCAGGATGTGAGCTTCCATAGGAGACCATCAAAAGTTGTCTAGGCCAAAGTGACTTTTGGCCCTAAATTGGGCCTACAGGAATGACTATAACGGCACGGTTTGCCCATAAGACGGTCACCGATTCCAAAAGTGAACGCGTCTATGCGACCGACAGGATGAGACCTTCCATAGGAGACCATCCAAAGTTGTCTAGGCCAAAGTCACCTTTTGGCCCATTTTTGGGCATGAGCTTAACGGCACGGGTTGCCGATAAGACGGCAACCGATTCCAAAAGTGAATGCGTCTATGCGACCGGCAGGGTGTGAGCTTCCATAGGAGACCATCAAAAGTTGTCTAGGCCAAAGTGACTTTTGGCCCAAAATTGGGCCTACAGGAATGACTATAACGGCACGGTTTGCCCATAAGACGGTCACCGATTCCAAAAGTGAACGCGTCTATGCGACCGACAGGATGAGACCTTCCATAGGAGACCATCAAAAGTTGTCTAGGCCAAAGTCACCTTTTGGCCCATTTTTGGGCATGAGCTTAACGGCACGGGTTGCCGATAAGACGGCAACCGATTCCAAAAGTGAATGCGTCTATGCGACCGGCAGGATGTGAGCTTCCATAGGAGACCATCAAAAGTTGTCTAGGCCAAAGTGACTTTTGGCCCAAAATTGGGCCTACAGGAATGACTATAACGGCACGGTTTGCCCATAAGACGGTCACCGATTCCAAAAGTGAATGCGTCTATGCGACCGACAGGATGAGACCTTCCATAGGAGACCATCAAAAGTTGTCTAGGCCAAAGTCACCTTTTGGCCCATTTTTGGGCATGAGCTTAACGGCACGGGTTGCCGATAAGACGGCAACCGATTCCAAAAGTGAATGCGTCTATGCGACCGGCAGGATGTGAGCTTCCATAGGAGACCATCAAAAGTTGTCTAGGCCAAAGTGACTTTTGGCCCAAAATTGGGCCTACAGGAATGACTATAACGGCACGGTTTGCCCATAAGACGGTCACCGATTCCAAAAGTGAACGCGTCTATGCGACCGACAGGATGAGACCTTCCATAGGAGACCATCCAAAGTTGTCTAGGCCAAAGTCACCTTTTGGCCCATTTTTGGGCATGAGCTTAACGGCACGGGTTGCCGATAAGACGGCAACCGATTCCAAAAGTGAATGCGTCTATGCGACCGGCAGGGTGTGAGCTTCCATAGGAGACCATCAAAAGTTGTCTAGGCCAAAGTGACTTTTGGCCCAAAATTGGGCCTACAGGAATGACTATAACGGCACGGTTTGCCCATAAGACGGTCACCGATTCCAAAAATGAACGCGTCTATGCGACCGACAGGATGAGACCTTCCATAGGAGACCATCAAAAGTTGTCTAGGCCAAAGTCACCTTTTGGCCCATTTTTGGGCATGAGCTTAACGGCACGGGTTGCCGATAAGACGGCAACCGATTCCAAAAGTGAATGCGTCTATGCGACCGGCAGGATGTGAGCTTCCATAGGAGACCATCAAAAGTTGTCTAGGCCAAAGTGACTTTTGGCCCAAAATTGGGCCTACAGGAATGACTATAACGGCACGGTTTGCCCATAAGACGGTCACCGATTCCAAAAGTGAATGCGTCTATGCGACCGACAGGATGAGACCTTCCATAGGAGACCATCAAAAGTTGTCTAGGCCAAAGTCACCTTTTGGCCCATTTTTGGGCATGAGCTTAACGGCACGGGTTGCCGATAAGACGGCAACCGATTCCAAAAGTGAATGCGTCTATGCGACCGGCAGGATGTGAGCTTCCATAGGAGACCATCAAAAGTTTTCTAGGCCAAAGTGACTTTTGGCCCAAAATTGGGCCTACAGGAATGACTATAACGGCACGGTTTGCCCATAAGACGGTCACCGATTCCAAAAGTGAACGCGTCTATGCGACCGACAGGATGAGACCTTCCATAGGAGACCATCAAAAGTTGTCTAGGCCAAAGTCACCTTTTGGCCCATTTTTGGGCATGAGCTTAACGGCACGGGTTGCCGATAAGACGGCAACCGATTCCAAAAGTGAATGCGTCTATGCGACCGGCAGGATGTGAGCTTCCATAGGAGACCATCAAAAGTTGTCTAGGCCAAAGTGACTTTTGGCCCAAAATTGGGCCTACAGGAATGACTATAACGGCACGGTTTGCCCAGAAGACGGTCACCGATTCCAAAAGTGAACGCGTCTATGCGACCAACAGGATGAGACCTTCCATAGGAGACCATCAAAAGTTGTCTAGGCCAAAGTCACCTTTTGGCCCATTTTTGGGCATGAGCTTAACGGCACGGGTTGCCGATAAGACGGCAACCGATTCCAAAAGTGAATGCGTCTATGCGACCGGCAGGATGTGAGCTTCCATAGGAGACCATCAAAAGTTGTCTAGGCCAAAGTGACTTTTGGCCCAAAATTGGGCCTACAGGAATGACTATAACGGCACGGTTTGCCCATAAGACGGTCACCGATTCCAAAAGTGAACGCGTCTATGCGACCGACAGGATGAGACCTTCCATAGGAGACCATCAAAAGTTGTCTAGGCCAAAGTCACCTTTTGGCCCATTTTTGGGCATGAGCTTAACGGCACGGGTTGCCGATAAGACGGCAACCGATTCCAAAAGTGAATGCGTCTATGCGACCGGCAGGATGTGAGCTTCCATAGGAGACCATCAAAAGTTGTCTAGGCCAAAGTGACTTTTGGCCCAAAATTGGGCCTACAGGAATGACTATAACGGCACGGTTTGCCCATAAGACGGTCACCGATTCCAAAAGTGAACGCGTCTATGCGACCGACAGGATGAGACCTTCCATAGGAGACCATCAAAAGTTGTCTAGGCCAAAGTCACCTTTTGGCCCATTTTTGGGCATGAGCTTAACGGCACGGGTTGCCGATAAGACGGCAACCGATTCCAAAAGTGAATGCGTCTATGCGACCGGCAGGATGTGAGCTTCCATAGGAGACCATCAAAAGTTGTCTAGGCCAAAGTGACTTTTGGCCCAAAATTGGGCCTACAGGAATGACTATAACGGCACGGTTTGCCCATAAGACGGTCACCGATTCCAAAAGTGAACGCGTCTATGCGACCGACAGGATGAGACCTTCCATAGGAGACCATCAAAAGTTGTCTAGGCCAAAGTCACCTTTTGGCCCATTTTTGGGCATGAGCTTAACGGCACGGGTTGCCGATAAGACGGCAACCGATTCCAAAAGTGAATGCGTCTATGCGACCGGCAGGATGTGAGCTTCCATAGGAGACCATCAAAAGTTGTCTAGGCCAAAGTGACTTTTGGCCCAAAATTGGGCCTACAGGAATGACTATAACGGCACGGTTTGCCCATAAGACGGTCACCGATTCCAAAAGTGAACGCGTCTATGCGACCGACAGGATGAGACCTTCCATAGGAGACCATCAAAAGTTGTCTAGGCCAAAGTCACCTTTTGGCCCATTTTTGGGCATGAGCTTAACGGCACGGGTTGCCGATAAGACGGCAACCGATTCCAAAAGTGAATGCGTCTATGCGACCGGCAGGATGTGAGCTTCCATAGGAGACCATCAAAAGTTGTCTAGGCCAAAGTGACTTTTGGCCCAAAATTGGGCCTACAGGAATGACTATAACGGCACGGTGACCGTCTTATGGGCAAACCGTGCCGTTATAGTCATTCCTGTAGGCCCAATTTTGGGCCAAAAGTCACTTTGGCCTAGACAACTTTTGATGGTCTCCTATGGAAGCTCACATCCTGCCGGTCGCATAGACGCATTCACTTTTGGAATCGGTTGCCGTCTTATCGGCAACCCGTGCCGTTAAGCTCATGCCCAAAAATGGGCCAAAAGGTGACTTTGGCCTAGACAACTTTTGATGGTCTCCTATGGAAGGTCTCATCCTGTCGGTCGCATAGACGCGTTCACTTTTGGAATCGGTGACCGTCTTATGGGCAAACCGTGCCGTTATAGTCATTCCTGTAGGCCCAATTTTGGGCCAAAAGTCACTTTGGCCTAGACAACTTTTGATGGTCTCCTATGGAAGCTCACATCCTGCCGGTCGCATAGACGCATTCACTTTTGGAATCGGTTGCCGTCTTATCGGCAACCCGTGCCGTTAAGCTCATGCCCAAAAATGGGCCAAAAGGTGACTTTGGCCTAGACAACTTTTGATGGTGTCCTATGGAAGGTCTCATCCTGTCGGTCGCATAGACGCGTTCACTTTTGGAATCGGTGACCGTCTTATGGGCAAACCGTGCCGTTATAGTCATTCCTGTAGGCCCAATTTTGGGCCAAAAGTCACTTTGGCCTAGACAACTTTTGATGGTCTCCTATGGAAGCTCACATCCTGCCGGTCGCATAGACGCATTCACTTTTGGAATCGGTTGCCGTCTTATCGGCAACCCGTGCCGTTAAGCTCATGCCCAAAAATGGGCCAAAAGGTGACTTTGGCCTAGACAACTTTTGATGGTCTCCTATGGAAGGTCTCATCCTGTCGGTCGCATAGACGCGTTCACTTTTGGAATCGGTGACCGTCTTATGGGCAAACCGTGCCCTTATAGTCATTCCTGTAGGCCCAATTTTGGGCCAAAAGTCACTTTGGCCTAGACAACTTTTGATGGTCTCCTATGGAAGCTCACATCCTGCCGGTCGCATAGACGCATTCACTTTTGGAATCGGTTGCCGTCTTATCGGCAACCCGTGCCGTTAAGCTCATGCCCAAAAATGGGCCAAAAGGTGACTTTGGCCTAGACAACTTTTGATGGTCTCCTATGGAAGGTCTCATCCTGTCGGTCGCATAGACGCGTTCACTTTTGGAATCGGTGACCGTCTTATGGGCAAACCGTGCCGTTATAGTCATTCCTGTAGGCCCAATTTTGGGCCAAAAGTCACTTTGGCCTAGACAACTTTTGATGGTCTCCTATGGAAGCTCAAATCCTACCGGTCGCATAGACGCATTCACTTTTGGAATCGGTTGCCGTCTTATCGGCAACCCGTGCCGTTAAGCTCATGCCCAAAAATGGGCCAAAAGGTGACTTTGGCCTAGACAACTTTTGATGGTCTCCTATGGAAGCTCACATCCTGCCGGTCGCATAGACGCATTCACTTTTGGAATCGGTTGCCGTCTTATCGGCAACCCGTGCCGTTAAGCTCATGCCCAAAAATGGGCCAAAAGGTGACTTTGGCCTAGACAACTTTTGATGGTGTCCTATGGAAGGTCTCATCCTGTCGGTCGCATAGACGCGTTCACTTTGGGAATCGGTGACCGTCTTATGGGCAAACCGTGCCGTTATAGTCATTCCTGTAGGCCCAATTTTGGGCCAAAAGTCACTTTGGCCTAGACAACTTTTGATGGTCTCCTATGGAAGCTCACATCCTGCCGGTCGCATAGACGCATTCACTTTTGGAATCGGTTGCCGTCTTATCGGCAACCCGTGCCGTTAAGCTCATGCCCAAAAATGGGCCAAAAGGTGACTTTGGCCTAGACAACTTTTGATGGTCTCCTATGGAAGGTCTCATCCTGTCGGTCGCATAGACGCATTCACTTTTGGAATCGGTTGCCGTCTTATCGGCAACCCGTGCCGTTAAGCTCATGCCCAAAAATGGGCCAAAAGGTGACTTTGGCCTAGACAACTTTTGATGGTGTCCTATGGAAGGTCTCATCCTGTCGGTCGCATAGACGCGTTCACTTTGGGAATCGGTGACCGTCTTATGGGCAAACCGTGCCGTTATAGTCATTCCTGTAGGCCCAATTTTGGGCCAAAAGTCACTTTGGCCTAGACAACTTTTGATGGTCTCCTATGGAAGCTCACATCCTGCCGGTCGCATAGACGCATTCACTTTTGGAATCGGTTGCCGTCTTATCGGCAACCCGTGCCGTTAAGCTCATGCCCAAAAATGGGCCAAAAGGTGACTTTGGCCTAGACAACTTTTGATGGTCTCCTATGGAAGGTCTCATCCTGTCGGTCGCATAGACGCGTTCACTTTTGGAATCGGTGACCGTCTTATGGGCAAACCGTGCCGTTATAGTCATTCCTGTAGGCCCAATTTTGGGCCAAAAGTCACTTTGGCCTAGACAACTTTTGATGGTCTCCTATGGAAGCTCACATCCTGCCGGTCGCATAGACGCATTCACTTTTGGAATCGGTTGCCGTCTTATCGGCAACCCGTGCCGTTAAGCTCATGCCCAAAAATGGGCCAAAAGGTGACTTTGGCCTAGACAACTTTTGATGGTCTCCTATGGAAGGTCTCATCCTGTCGGTCGCATAGACGCGTTCACTTTTGGAATCGGTGACCGTCTTATGGGCAAACCGTGCCGTTATAGTCATTCCTGTAGGCCCAATTTTGGGCCTAAAGTCACTTTGGCCTAGACAACTTTTGATGGTCTCCTATGGAAGCTCACATCCTGCCGGTCGCATAGACGCATTCACTTTTGGAATCGGTTGCCGTCTTATCGGCAACCCGTGCCGTTAAGCTCATGCCCAAAAATGGGCCAAAAGGTGACTTTGGCCTAGACAACTTTTGATGGTCTCCTATGGAAGGTCTCATCCTGTCGGTCGCATAGACGCGTTCACTTTTGGAATCGGTGACCGTCTTATGGGCAAACCGTGCCGTTATAGTCATTCCTGTAGGCCCAATTTTGGGCCAAAAGTCACTTTGGCCTAGACAACTTTTGATGGTCTCCTATGGAAGCTCACATCCTGCCGGTCGCATAGACGCATTCACTTTTGGAATCGGTTGCCGTCTTATCGGCAACCCGTGCCGTTAAGCTCATGCCCAAAAATGGGCCAAAAGGTGACTTTGGCCTAGACAACTTTTGATGGTGTCAAATGGAAGGTCTCATCCTGTCGGTCGCATAGACGCGTTCACTTTTGGAATCGGTGACCGTCTTATGGGCAAACCGTGCCGTTATAGTCATTCCTGTAGGCCCAATTTTGGGCCAAAAGTCACTTTGGCCTAGACAACTTTTGATGGTCTCCTATGGAAGCTCACATCCTGCCGGTCGCATAGACGCATTCACTTTTGGAATCGGTTGCCGTCTTATCGGCAACCCGTGCCGTTAAGCTCATGCCCAAAAATGGGCCAAAAGGTGACTTTGGCCTAGACAACTTTTGATGGTCTCCTATGGAAGGTCTCATCCTGTCGGTCGCATAGACGCGTTCACTTTTGGAATCGGTGACCGTCTTAGGGGCAAACCGTGCCGTTATAGTCATTCCTGTAGGCCCAATTTTGGGCCAAAAGTCACTTTGGCCTAGACAACTTTTGATGGTCTCCTATGGAAGCTCACATCCTGCCGGTCGCATAGACGCATTCACTTTTGGAATCGGTTGCCGTCTTATCGGCAACCCGTGCCGTTAAGCTCATGCCCAAAAATGGGCCAAAAGGTGACTTTGGCCTAGACAACTTTTGATGGTCTCCTATGGAAGGTCTCATCCTGTCGGTCGCATAGACGCGTTCACTTTTGGAATCGGTGACCGTCTTATGGGCAAACCGTGCCGTTATAGTCATTCCTGTAGGCCCAATTTTGGGCCAAAAGTCACTTTGGCCTAGACAACTTTTGATGGTCTCCTATGGAAGCTCACATCCTGCCGGTCGCATAGACGCATTCACTTTTGGAATCGGTTGCCGTCTTATCGGCAACCCGTGCCGTTAAGCTCATGCCCAAAAATGGGCCAAAAGGTGACTTTGGCCTAGACAACTTTTGATGGTCTCCTATGGAAGGTCTCATCCTGTCGGTCGCATAGACGCATTCACTTTTGGAATCGGTGACCGTCTTATGGGCAAACCGTGCCGTTATAGTCATTCCTGTAGGCCCAATTTTGGGCCAAAAGTCACTTTGGCCTAGACAACTTTTGATGGTCTCCTATGGAAGCTCACATCCTGCCGGTCGCATAGACGCATTCACTTTTGGAATCGGTTGCCGTCTTATCGGCAACCCGTGCCGTTAAGCTCATGCCCAAAAATGGGCCAAAAGGTGACTTTGGCCTAGACAACTTTTGATGGTCTCCTATGGAAGGTCTCATCCTGTCGGTCGCATAGACGCGTTCACTTTTGGAATCGGTGACCGTCTTATGGGCAAACCGTGCCGTTATAGTCATTCCTGTAGGCCCAATTTTGGGCCAAAAGTCACTTTGGCCTAGACAACTTTTGATGGTCTCCTATGGAAGCTCACATCCTGCCGGTCGCATAGACGCATTCACTTTTGGAATCGGTTGCCGTCTTATCGGCAACCCGTGCCGTTAAGCTCATGCCCAAAAATGGGCCAAAAGGTGACTTTGGCCTAGACAACTTTTGATGGTCTCCTATGGAAGGTCTCATCCTGTCGGTCGCATAGACGCGTTCACTTTTGGAATCGGTGACCGTCTTATGGGCAAACCGTGCCGTTATAGTCATTCCTGTAGGCCCAATTTTGGGCCAAAAGTCACTTTGGCCTAGACAACTTTTGATGGTCTCCTATGGAAGCTCACATCCTGCCGGTCGCATAGACGCATTCACTTTTGGAATCGGTTGCCGTCTTATCGGCAACCCGTGCCGTTAAGCTCATGCCCAAAAATGGGCCAAAAGGTGACTTTGGCCTAGACAACTTTTGATGGTCTCCTATGGAAGGTCTCATCCTGTCGGTCGCATAGACGCATTCACTTTTGGAATCGGTGACCGTCTTATGGGCAAACCGTGCCGTTATAGTCATTCCTGTAGGCCCAATTTTGGGCCAAAAGTCACTTTGGCCTAGACAACTTTTGATGGTCTCCTATGGAAGCTCACATCCTGCCGGTCGCATAGACGCATTCACTTTTGGAATCGGTTGCCGTCTTATCGGCAACCCGTGCCGTTAAGCTCATGCCCAAAAATGGGCCAAAAGGTGACTTTGGCCTAGACAACTTTTGATGGTCTCCTATGGAAGGTCTCATCCTGTCGGTCGCATAGACGCGTTCACTTTTGGAATCGGTGACCGTCTTATGGGCAAACCGTGCCGTTATAGTCATTCCTGTAGGCCCAATTTTGGGCCAAAAGTCACTTTGGCCTAGACAACTTTTGATGGTCTCCTATGGAAGCTCACATCCTGCCGGTCGCATAGACGCATTCACTTTTGGAATCGGTTGCCGTCTTATCGGCAACCCGTGCCGTTAAGCTCATGCCCAAAAATGGGCCAAAAGGTGACTTTGGCCTAGACAACTTTTGATGGTCTCCTATGGAAGGTCTCATCCTGTCGGTCGCATAGACGCGTTCACTTTTGGAAACGGTGACCGTCTTATGGGCAAACCGTGCCGTTATAGTCATTTCTGTAGGCCCAATTTTGGGCCAAAAGTCACTTTTGCCTAGACAACTTTTGATGGTCTCCTATGGAAGCTCACATCCTGCCGGTCGCATAGACGCATTCACTTTTGGAATCGGTTGCCGTCTTATCGGCAACCCGTGCCGTTAAGCTCATGCCCAAAAATGGGCCAAAAGGTGACTTTGGCCTAGACAACTTTTGATGGTCTCCTATGGAAGGTCTCATCCTGTCGGTCGCATAGACGCGTTCACTTTTGGAATCGGTGACCGTCTTATGGGCAAACCGTGCCGTTATAGTCATTCCTGTAGGCCCAATTTTGGGCCAAAAGTCACTTTGGCCTAGACAACTTTTGATGGTCTCCTATGGAAGCTCACATCCTGCCGGTCACATAGACGCATTCACTTTTGGAATCGGTTGCCGTCTTATCGGCAACCCGTGCCGTTAAGCTCATGCCCAAAAATGGGCCAAAAGGTGACTTTGGCCTAGACAACTTTTGATGGTCTCCTATGGAAGCTCACATCCTGCCGGTCGCATAGACGCATTCACTTTTGGAATCGGTTGCCGTCTTATCGGCAACCCGTGCCGTTAAGCTCATGCCCAAAAATGGGCCAAAAGGTGACTTTGGCCTAGACAACTTTTGATGGTCTCCTATGGAAGGTCTCATCCTGTCGGTCGCATAGACGCGTTCACTTTTGGAATCGGTGACCGTCTTATGGGCAAACCGTGCCGTTATAGTCATTCCTGTAGGCCCAATTTTGGGCCAAAAGTCACTTTGGCCTAGACAACTTTTGATGGTCTCCTATGGAAGCTCACATCCTGCCGGTCACATAGACGCATTCACTTTTGGAATCGGTTGCCGTCTTATCGGCAACCCGTGCCGTTAAGCTCATGCCCAAAAATGGGCCAAAAGGTGACTTTGGCCTAGACAACTTTTGATGGTCTCCTATGGAAGGTCTCATCCTGTCGGTCGCATAGACGCGTTCACTTTTGGAATCGGTGACCGTCTTATGGGCAAACCGTGCCGTTATAGTCATTCCTGTAGGCCCAATTTTGGGCCAAAAGTCACTTTGGCCTAGACAACTTTTGATGGTCTCCTATGGAAGCTCACATCCTGCCGGTCGCATAGACGCATTCACTTTTGGAATCGGTTGCCGTCTTATCGGCAACCCGTGCCGTTAAGCTCATGCCCAAAAATGGGCCAAAAGGTGACTTTGGCCTAGACAACTTTTGATGGTCTCCTATGGAAGGTCTCATCCTGTCGGTTGCATAGACGCTTTCACTTTTGGAATCGGTGACCGTCTTATGGGCAAACCGTGCCGTTATAGTCATTCCTGTAGGCCCAATTTAGGGCCAAAAGTCACTTTGGCCTTGACAACTTTTGATGGTCTCCTATGGAAGCTCACATCCTGTCGGTCGCATAGACGCATTCACTTTTGGAATCGGTTGCCGTCTTATCGGCAACCCGTTCCGTTAAGCTCATGCCCAAAAATGGGCCAAAAGGTGACTTAGGCCTAGACAACTTTTGATGGTCTCCTATGGAAGGTCTCATCCTGTCGGTCGCATAGACGCATTCACTTTTGGAATCGGTGACCGTCTTATGGGCAAACCGTGCCGTTATAGTCATTCCTGTAGGCCCAATTTTGGGCCAAAAGTCACTTTGGCCTAGACAACTTTTGATGGTCTCCTATGGAAGCTCACATCCTGCCGGTCGCAAAGACGCATTCACTTTTGGAATCGGTTGCCGTCTTATCGGCAACCCGTGCCGTTAAGCTCATGCCCAAAAATGGGCCAAAAGGTGACTTTGGCCTAGACAACTTTTGATGGTCTCCTATGGAAGGTCTCATCCTGTCGGTCGCATAGACGCGTTCACTTTTGGAATCGGTGACCGTCTTATGGGCAAACCGTGCCGTTATAGTCATTCCTGTAGGCCCAATTTTGGGCCAAAAGTCACTTTGGCCTAGACAACTTTTGATGGTCTCCTATGGAAGCTCACATCCTGCCGGTCACATAGACGCATTCACTTTTGGAATCGGTTGCCGTCTTATCGGCAACCCGTGCCGTTAAGCTCATGCCCAAAAATGGGCCAAAAGGTGACTTTGGCCTAGACAACTTTTGATGGTCTCCTATGGAAGCTCACATCCTGCCGGTCGCATAGACGCATTCACTTTTGGAATCGGTTGCCGTCTTATCGGCAACCCGTGCCGTTAAGCTCATGCCCAAAAATGGGCCAAAAGGTGACTTTGGCCTAGACAACTTTTGATGGTCTCCTATGGAAGGTCTCATCCTGTCGGTCGCATAGACGCGTTCACTTTTGGAATCGGTGACCGTCTTATGGGCAAACCGTGCCGTTATAGTCATTCCTGTAGGCCCAATTTTGGGCCAAAAGTCACTTTGGCCTAGACAACTTTTGATGGTCTCCTATGGAAGCTCACATCCTGCCGGTCACATAGACGCATTCACTTTTGGAATCGGTTGCCGTCTTATCGGCAACCCGTGCCGTTAAGCTCATGCCCAAAAATGGGCCAAAAGGTGACTTTGGCCTAGACAACTTTTGATGGTCTCCTATGGAAGGTCTCATCCTGTCGGTCGCATAGACGCGTTCACTTTTGGAATCGGTGACCGTCTTATGGGCAAACCGTGCCGTTATAGTCATTCCTGTAGGCCCAATTTTGGGCCAAAAGTCACTTTGGCCTAGACAACTTTTGATGGTCTCCTATGGAAGCTCACATCCTGCCGGTCGCATAGACGCATTCACTTTTGGAATCGGTTGCCGTCTTATCGGCAACCCGTGCCGTTAAGCTCATGCCCAAAAATGGGCCAAAAGGTGACTTTGGCCTAGACAACTTTTGATGGTCTCCTATGGAAGGTCTCATCCTGTCGGTTGCATAGACGCTTTCACTTTTGGAATCGGTGACCGTCTTATGGGCAAACCGTGCCGTTATAGTCATTCCTGTAGGCCCAATTTAGGGCCAAAAGTCACTTTGGCCTAGACAACTTTTGATGGTCTCCTATGGAAGCTCACATCCTGTCGGTCGCATAGACGCATTCACTTTTGGAATCGGTTGCCGTCTTATCGGCAACCCGTGCCGTTAAGCTCATGCCCAAAAATGGGCCAAAAGGTGACTTTGGCCTAGACAACTTTTGATGGTCTCCTATGGAAGGTCTCATCCTGTCGGTCGCATAGACGCGTTCACTTTTGGAATCGGTGACCGTCTTATGGGCAAACCGTGCCGTTATAGTCATTCCTGTAGGCCCAATTTTGGGCCAAAAGTCACTTTGGCCTAGACAACTTTTGATGGTCTCCTATGGAAGCTCACATCCTACCGGTCGCATAGACGCATTCACTTTTGGAATCGGTTGCCGTCTTATCGGCAACCCGTGCCGTTAAGCTCATGCCCAAAAATGGGCCAAAAGGTGACTTTGGCCTAGACAACTTTTGATGGTCTCCTATGGAAGGTCTCATCCTGTCGGTCGCATAGACGCGTTCACTTTTGGAATCGGTGACCGTCTTATGGGCAAACCGTGCCGTTATAGTCATTCCTGTAGGCCCAATTTTGGGACTAAAGTCACTTTGGCCTAGACAACTTTTGATGGTCTCCTATGGAAGCTCACATCCTGCCGGTCGCATAGACGCATTCACTTTTCGAATCGGTTGCCGTCTTATCGGCAACCCGTGCCGTTAAGCTCATGCCCAAAAATGGGCCAAAAGGTGACTTTGGCCTAGACAACTTTTGATGGTCTCCTATGGAAGGTCTCATCCTGTCGGTCGCATAGACGCGTTCACTTTTGGAATCGGTGACCGTCTTATGGGCAAACCGTGCCGTTATAGTCATTCCTGTAGGACCAATTTTGGGCCAAAAGTCACTTTGGCCTAGACAACTTTTGATGGTCTCCTATGGAAGCTCACATCCTGCCGGTCACATAGACGCATTCACTTTTGGAATCGGTTGCCGTCTTATCGGCAACCCGTGCCGTTAAGCTCATGCCCAAAAATGGGCCAAAAGGTGACTTTGGCCTAGACAACTTTTGATGGTCTCCTATGGAAGCTCACATCCTGCCGGTCGCATAGACGCATTCACTTTTGGAATCGGTTGCCGTCTTATCGGCAACCCGTGCCGTTAAGCTCATGCCCAAAAATGGGCCAAAAGGTGACTTTGGCCTAGACAACTTTTGATGGTCTCCTATGGAAGGTCTCATCCTGTCGGTCGCATAGACGCGTTCACTTTTGGAATCGGTGACCGTCTTATGGGCAAACCGTGCCGTTATAGTCATTCCTGTAGGCCCAATTTTGGGCCAAAAGTCACTTTGGCCTCGACAACTTTTGATGGTCTCCTATGGAAGCTCACATCCTGCTGGTCACATAGACGCATTCACTTTTGGAATCGGTTGCCGTCTTATCGGCAACCCGTGCCGTTAAGCTCATGCCCAAAAATGGGCCAAAAGGTGACTTTGGCCTAGACAACTTTTGATGGTCTCCTATGGAAGGTCTCATCCTGTCGGTCGCATAGACGCGTTCACTTTTGGAATCGGTGACCGTCTTATGGCAAACCGTGCCGTTATAGTCATTCCTGTAGGCCCAATTTTGGGCCAAAAGTCACTTTGGCCTAGACAACTTTTGATGGTCTCCTATGGAAGCTCACATCCTGCCGGTCGCATAGACGCATTCACTTTTGGAATCGGTTGCCGTCTTATCGGCAACCCGTGCCGTTAAGCTCATGCCCAAAAATGGGCCAAAAGGTGACTTTGGCCTAGACAACTTTTGATGGTCTCCTATGGAAGGTCTCATCCTGTCGGTCGCATAGACGCGTTCACTTTTGGAATCGGTGACCGTCTTATGGGCAAACCGTGCCGTTATAGTCATTCCTGTAGGCCCAATTTTGGGCCAAAAGTCACTTTGGCCTAGACAACTTTTGATGGTCTCCTATGGAAGCTCACATCCTGCCGGTCGCATAGACGCATTCACTTTTGGAATCGGTTGCCGTCTTATCGGCAACCCGTGCCGTTAAGCTCATGCCCAAAAATGGGCCAAAAGGTGACTTTGGTCTAGACAACTTTTGATGGTCTCCTATGGAAGGTCTCATCCTGTCGGTCGCATAGACGCGTTCACTTTTGGAATCGGTGACCGTCTTATGGGCAAACCGTGCCGTTATAGTCATTCCTGTAGGCCCAATTTTGGGCCAAAAGTCACTTTGGCCTAGACAACTTTTGATGGTCTCCTATGGAAGCTCACATCCTGCCGGTCGCATAGACGCATTCACTTTTGGAATCGGTTGCCGTCTTATCGGCAACCCGTGCCGTTAAGCTCATGCCCAAAAATGGGCCAAAAGGTGACTTTGGCCTAGACAACTTTTGATGGTCTCCTATGGAAGGTCTCATCCTGTCGGTCGCATAGACGCGTTCACTTTTGGAATCGGTGACCGTCTTATGGGCAAACCGTGCCGTTATAGTCATTCCTGTAGGCCCAATTTTGGGCCAAAAGTCACTTTGGCCTAGACAACTTTTGATGGTCTCCTATGGAAGCTCACATCCTGCCGGTCGCATAGACGCATTCACTTTTGGAATCGGTTGCCGTCTTATCGGCAACCCGTGCCGTTAAGCTCATGCCCAAAAATGGGCCAAAAGGTGACTTTGGCCTAGACAACTTTTGATGGTCTCCTATGGAAGGTCTCATCCTGTCGGTCGCATAGACGCGTTCACTTTTGGAATCGGTGACCGTCTTATGGGCAAACCGTGCCGTTATAGTCATTCCTGTAGGCCCAATTTTGGGCCAAAAGTCACTTTGGCCTAGACAACTTTTGATGGTCTCCTATGGAAGCTCACATCCTGCCGGTCGCATAGACGCATTCACTTTTGGAATCGGTTGCCGTCTTATCGGCAACCCGTGCCGTTAAGCTCATGCCCAAAAATGGGCCAAAAGGTGACTTTGGCCTAGACAACTTTTGATGGTCTCCTATGGAAGGTCTCATCCTGTCGGTCGCATAGACGCGTTCACTTTTGGAATCGGTGACCGTCTTATGGGCAAACCGTGCCGTTATAGTCATTCCTGTAGGCCCAATTTTGGGCCAAAAGTCACTTTGGCCTAGACAAGTTTTAATGGTCTCCTATGGAAGCTCACATCCTGCCGGTCGCATAGACGCATTCACTTTTGGAATCGGTTGCCGTCTTATCGGCAACCCGTGCCGTTAAGCTCATGCCCAAAAATGGGCCAAAAGGTGACTTTGGCCTAGACAACTTTTGATGGTCTCCTATGGAAGGTCTCATCCTGTCGGTCGCATAGACGCGTTCACTTTTGGAATCGGTGACCGTCTTATGGGCAAACCGTGCCGTTATAGTCATTCCTGTAGGCCCAATTTTGGGCCAAAAGTCACTTTGGCCTAGACAACTTTTGATGGTCTCCTATGGAAGCTCACATCCTGCCGGTCGCATAGACGCATTCACTTTTGGAATCGGTTGCCGTCTTATCGGCAACCCGTGCCGTTAAGCTCATGCCCAAAAATGGGCCAAAAGGTGACTTTGGCCTAGACAACTTTTGATGGTCTCCTATGGAAGGTCTCATCCTGTCGGTCGCATAGACGCGTTCACTTTTGGAATCGGTGACCGTCTTATGGGCAAACCGTGCCGTTATAGTCATTCCTGTAGGCCCAATTTTGGGCCAAAAGTCACTTTGGCCCAGACAACTTTTGATGGTCTCCTATGGAAGCTCACATCCTGCCGGTCGCATAGACGCATTCACTTTTGGAATCGGTTGCCGTCTTATCGGCAACCCGTGCCGTTAAGCTCATGCCCAAAAATGGGCCAAAAGGTGACTTTGGCCTAGACAACTTTTGATGGTCTCCTATGGAAGGTCTCATCCTGTCGGTCGCATAGACGCGTTCACTTTTGGAATCGGTGACCGTCTTATGGGCAAACCGTGCCGTTATAGTCATTCCTGTAGGCCCAATTTTGGGCCAAAAGTCACTTTGGCCTAGACAAGTTTTAATGGTCTCCTATGGAAGCTCACATCCTGCCGGTCGCATAGACGCATTCACTTTTGGAATCGGTTGCCGTCTTATCGGCAACCCGTGCCGTTAAGCTCATGCCCAAAAATGGGCCAAAAGGTGACTTTGGCCTAGACAACTTTTGATGGTCTCCTATGGAAGGTCTCATCCTGTCGGTCGCATAGACGCGTTCACTTTTGGAATCGGTGACCGTCTTATGGGCAAACCGTGCCGTTATAGTCATTCCTGTAGGCCCAATTTTGGGCCAAAAGTCACTTTGGCCTAGACAACTTTTGATGGTCTCCTATGGAAGCTCACATCCTGCCGGTCGCATAGACGCATTCACTTTTGGAATCGGTTGCCGTCTTATCGGCAACCCGTGCCGTTAACCCCTACAAAAAAAAATCCCTTGAAAACATATTACTGCATCATTGCCACAAGCAAAATTTTACCATCGCCACAACCAATCCGCAAGGCTGTTCCAGAACATATCCAGAAAGACTAAATTGTAAAATGAGTTGCGGATATGGTTTGGTAATATAGCCATAGGGATCCCCACCCTATCCAATAAAGCCATAAACCATCCACAGGTAGTCCATATGCGGATATGGTTTGGTAATATATCCGAAAGGGATCCCCACCCTATCCAATAAAGCCATAAAACCATCCACAAGTAGTCCAGAATGGAGTTGCGGATATGGTTTGGTAATATATCCATAGGGATCCCCACCCTATCCAATAAAGCCATAAAACCATCCACAAGTAGTCCAGAATGGAGTTACGGATATGGTTTGGTAATATATCCATAGGGATCCCCACCCTATCCAATAAAGCCATAAAACCATCCACAAGTAGTCCAGAATGGAGTTGCGGATATGGTTTGGTAATATATCCATAGGGATCCCCACCCTATCCAATAAAGCCATAAAACCATCCACAAGTAGTCCAGAATGGAGTTACGGATATGGTTTGGTAATATATCCATAGGGATCCCCACCCTATCCAATAAAGCCATAAAACCATCCACAAGTAGTCCAGAATGGAGTTGCGGATATGGTTTGGTAATATATCCAAAGGGATCCCCACCCTATCCAATAAAGCCATAAAACCATCCACAAGCAACCCAGAATGGAGTTGCGGATATGGTTTGGTAATATATCCAAAGGGATCCCCACCCTATCCAATAAAGCCATAAAACCATCCACAAGTAGTCCAGACCTGCATTTGCATATATTATTCATAAAACCGTCCACAGGCACTCCAGAAATTTAATGTTTCAGATATACCTCAAAATCAAAGAACCATTTCCAGTTAAAACAAAAAACAAAAACATAGTACACTTCACGATTTTTAATAGTACACAATAAATGCTATAATATTAATGTTCATCTTGAGATCCTGAGTGCTGTACAAATATATACATAAATATCCTTCTGCAAAGGAATTCAAAGGACATTCAACTGTGTTCAGTAACACATCCTGCTTTTACGTTTACTTAATAACATTCCTGAGATCTATGACATGTACAATCAGGATCTTGGAACCTCCAGGTCACTTTCAGGGGCCATGTTAATGTGATTGCGCCGAGCTCCTGAAAAGTAGAATAGTAAGAATATAGATACCATGGTACAAACAGGCAAGTTACAAATCACATGATATGAAAAGACTTTTTGATATATATAGACCATAACCAATGGCACATTCATGTCCCATTACATACAGGACATTCACACGAATCTTGTTGAGGCAAAATATAAAGAAAACAAAAGAGACATTTTGTAAAACATTAGTAATACCCAATTTCCGGAATGCCTTCCTCAGGCTACAGATCTTCGACAGGTGGTCAGTGTACTGGGAGTACAGGAGGTGCAATACCAGGATGGCAAACACTGGAAACAAAGAACAGTAATAGTATTTCAATAAATTAGTCATCATTGTAAATAGTAAAATGATTTTAATGTTACTTCAAATGTTTTCAAACTCTTCAAATTGTTATTCAAATTCATATGATATGACAATATATATATACATTTAGAAAAAAATTTAACTTAGCTTGGAGTAGTGTAACTGTTCCTTTAAATTTAAATGTTTAATTTAAATGCTTAATATGAAATGACAATATACATCATGTTAAATTCGCACCTTCAATGGCTTGAAGCACAGTTTCATTCTTTTGAACTGTGCTGGCGGCTTGAATCCTAGATCTTGACTTGACTATGTAAACCAACATAAACATTTGTAAGTTCAAACTATAACGTATATTTATAATTTAATCAAATAAATTGGTAAAATAATGAATTATTACAAAATGTGAAAATACAAATTTGATTTTCATGATTAATGACTGATAGCAAAATTTGTATGTAAAATATAATCAGTCTGTCTGGATGCATATTAAGGTTGTAATTTGTAATCTGCAATAAATTAAATAACCATGACCTTTAGTGTCCATTAAAGTAATCAATCAGCTTGATTGGGTGCATATTCAGAAAGAAGATTATCAATTAAAGAAGCTAATTGTCAAATTCAATGCCAACCCCACCTTCAATAGACCTTGAATAAACAACGTCTGAGAGTTGTGTCCACCAGGTGAGTGTATTTCTGTCCGATTCAGTCCACACTGAAATCAATATAGACACTTTACTGAATAAGATAAAACTATTTGATGAAAACAAAAAGAATTTGAAAAGTATAAATCAAAATTGATTAATTTTATCAAATGATAAACATATACTAGACCAAAATAGAATATTAATGTCTTTATTAGTTAAGATACTTGTGAAATATTATTCTTAATATTCATAAAACATCAAATATCCCTTAGTAAACAGATTACAAATTACCAATCATCACAAATCAATTAAATATTTGATATTATATATAGTAAATATATATCATGTCAATACTATTAAAGAGTATAATGACAATAAATGTCTTTATGATGAAAATAAGGATACTGAGTATTTTAACCAACAAACAAGTGTTTTGAATTTCTTTATAAAACGACAAATTAAGATTTGTAAGTCAAACAAACATAATTGATAAAATTGGTAAAATAAATATGGATTAAAAAACCTTTAAAATCCAAATGTAATTTTGACTATTAATGACTCAGCAAATTTATCTGTAAAATGTTTATATTAGCAATCAGTCAGTCTAGATACATTTCCAGAACATCAATTAAGCAAAACAAATGTCTTGATTAATTGTTATCAACAATGAATTCAATGCTATTTAACAATTTGTTTGTTTATACAACAATATGTCAGCATCTCAAGTCTTACCTTGAAAGGTTACATCATTTCCTGCCTGAGAGTAGGTTACATCATTTCCTGTCTTGTCCCAGACCCTGTCTGGCTGTCATCATGGCCGAGTGCACAGTCACCTGTGTTATAAACATTGACATGTTTATAAAGCAGTTTTTAAAGTATTTGAAATACAATTTTCATTTATTCCTATTCATAATCTGATCTGAACTTAAAGCAACCAATAGCAAATAAATACCACAGATGCCTTGTTACACATGCCATGACTGAGACATGAGTGCCTTTTAACAAATGAAGCCAAAAGTCAGAAAATATTACTCAGTCTGTCCATTGATTTAAACTGTCCATTGAAAAGGGTGAATGAAATTAGATTGATACATTTGGAATGCAGTGATCACAAGTACTTACCTTGGATTAATCAACTGAGAAATCTTGTACTTGTACTTGCTTGTGAACTGTAAAGCTTGGTGAGATTTCTTGCTGATGTTTTGAAAGCAGCCATCTTGGAATAACAATACAGCAGCAAGACTAAGGAGGCTTCTGATTGGCTAAAATTGATTGATCTGATCATAGTGACAAATATATTGCTTTATATATTGGTTGTGACAGTTGGTAATATTTAAAGGATTTGAATTGATTATGAAATATTATGAACAATATTTGTTTTATCTATCAATTGTAAAGGGCATGCAGGTCACAAAAAAAACAGTAATAAATACTGAGAAGCCTTCTGATTGGCTAAAATTGATTGATCTGATACTAGAGGCAATTATTTGGTTAAATATGCCAGTTTTTTGATATTTAAGGGATTTTATCATGATATTCTGAAATGGTTTGTTTCTATCAATTTGTTAAACTAAAAAATGATATGGTCTAATTTATTTATTGGTATTTTATTTCCTTCATCATATAAAATTTCTCTAATATCAAATGAAACTATAGTTAAAGAATTTGAATAATGTAACCTTTTCATTGAAATTTTATGTAATTCAACTGTTTGAGCATTATTTGAGTGTTCATAATAAAAAATAAATAAAAAAAACATTTTGACCAAACGATTTGTGGAAAAGATTGGTTTTAGAACATATCAGAGCTAATAATATGTTAGTGAATTTCATTATTTTTATTTGGTATCAATACTCAAAATAATATTTTGACTTGGTGAACCCTTTTACTGATTTAAAAGCATTGTATAAATTATTCTAATACATAGGTCGTTAATTAGATATACCTCTACAGCCCAAGTTTACAACTTGAAACCACATTACACAAATACACAGCAACCCTCCACATCACTTCTCAGCTCTTAACAAACAAATTGATTAATCTAATGATATGTACACAGTAATTAAGCTACTTGTAAAGCAATCAACTAGGTGTCTCCAAGAGGTATATTTGGGGTCATTCCTGTAATCTTACCATTGGACAGTTTATCAATTAATTAAGCTCCACCCATTTCAAGTCTAATGACCAATAGATTTGCACTTGTTTGATGTTGCAATTTCTCAGAGGTATACAAATTTTAGTGATTGTAAATATGTAATGACTGCACTTGTTTTAAAAAAACATTGTCAAGTATTTCAATTTATTGTCATTTAAGGCCAGAGAAAATTAAACTAAAATTATTTGTATTTTTATTCAATATGTAAATTTCTTTCTGATATCTTCACTTTGGCGAAGTATATAATTATTTATTAAAGTATACTTTTAACTGAAATAATTTTAATAGTGGTTTTGTAATGAATACATACAATAAATATATATTTCATGCAATTTTTATCTTTAATAAAAAATATGGATGATTACTTCAATCACATATATTGACATGGGATGAATGTTTATATCTCAATTGTGTAAAATTAATATATTTCTAAATACCAATTGAATTAATGAGTGTGATAATTAAATAGAATAGGCATATTTCTAAATTACAACCCAAATTGACAACTTGAAAAAAATTAAGCTAGTGTTTATCAACCAACTACAATTTCTTTAAAAGATAAAAATGGGCTATTTTTATATATTTAGACAATACGTATCAAACCCTAAGCTCTAGATTTTCAGTCATGTGAAGATATACAAAACCTTTGTTGACATAAGACTCACAATTTAAAAAAAACCCCATAAAACTGTTAATTAATTAATGAAAATTAACCTGAAGATTATCTTTTTAAAAAAATAATGTTGAATCTTACACCAAATGTATTAAATTGTTTGTTTGAAGATAGTAAGTAAAATGTACGAATGTAATATGTATTGTGTAAGGTATCAAATTATGGTCTCTGATATATATATTTATATTTGAACCTGCTCTCTCTGTTAAAGTAATACAGGTAACACCACAGTCATTTAACATCATTTGAAATAACGATAATTTGAAAGATGATATTAATTTTGCAATCATATTTGACATACCTTAAGAAAAACATAGATCTTATCTTTTACCAATGATTTTTTACCAATACTTCTTACAGAGGACTTTTTTCCCTTGAATTTACCACAGAGGCTTCATATAGTTACAATCTTCCTACTACCAACTTCACATCGATGCCTATCCGTAGCATTCCCATAAAGTCAGTGATCTTGTGCTCTTTTGTGGCTATACTGTGGACAACAGGGACTCGGTAGTGGATATGTTACCGTAACATTTTCGGAAATGTTTGATGGTCTTACAGCTAACGGATTCATCGTTGAAACAAATCCGCAAAGGCAGCTATCTTGTGCTCTTTTGTGGCTATACTGTGGACAACAGGGACTCTGTAGTGGATATGTTACCGTAACATATTCAGAAACTTTTGTTGGTCTTACAGCCAACGGATACATCGTTGAAACCAATCCACAAACGCAGCTATCTTGTGCTCTTTTGTGGCTATACTGTGGATAACAGGGACTCGGTAGTGGATATGTTACCGTAACATATTCGGCCAACGGATACATTGCTGAAACCAATCCACATGACCCATCCACACCATGTCCGGATCTTATCCGCTAGCGGCAATGGTAAAATTTTGCTCTAACTGCTTGAAAAGATGCTGTGGTGCTCCTGTGGATATATTGCCTAAACATATTTTCAGGATATTTTTTTTGTAGGGGAAGCTCATGCCCAAAAATGGGCCAAAAGGTGACTTTGGCCTAGACAACTTTTGATGGTCTCCTATGGAAGGTCTCATCCTGTCGGTCGCATAGACGCGTTCACTTTTGGAATCGGTGACCGTCTTATGGGCAAACCGTGCCGTTATAGTCATTCCTGTAGGCCCAATTTTGGGCCAAAAGTCACTTTGGCCTAGACAACTTTTGATGGTCTCCTATGGAAGCTCACATCCTGCCGGTCGCATAGACGCATTCACTTTTGGAATCGGTTGCCGTCTTATCGGCAACCCGTGCCGTTAAGCTCATGCCCAAAAATGGGCCAAAAGGTGACTTTGGCCTAGACAACTTTTGATGGTCTCCTATGGAAGCTCACATCCTGCCGGTCGCATAGACGCATTCACTTTTGGAATCGGTTGCCGTCTTATCGGCAACCCGTGCCGTTAAGCTCATGCCCAAAAATGGGCCAAAAGGTGACTTTGGCCTAGACAACTTTTGATGGTCTCCTATGGAAGGTCTCATCCTGTCGGTCGCATAGACGCGTTCACTTTTGGAATCGGTGACCGTCTTATGGGCAAACCGTGCCGTTATAGTCATTCCTGTAGGCCCAATTTTGGGCCAAAAGTCACTTTGGCCTAGACAACTTTTGATGGTCTCCTATGGAAGCTCACATCCTGCCGGTCGCATAGACGCATTCACTTTTGGAATCGGTTGCCGTCTTATCGGCAACCCGTGCCGTTAAGCTCATGCCCAAAAATGGGCCAAAAGGTGACTTTGGCCTAGACAACTTTTGATGGTCTCCTATGGAAGGTCTCATCCTGTCGGTCGCATAGACGCGTTCACTTTTGGAATCGGTGACCGTCTTATGGGCAAACCGTGCCGTTATAGTCATTCCTGTAGGCCCAATTTTCGGCCAAAAGTCACTTTGGCCTAGACAACTTTTGATGGTCTCCTATGGAAGCTCACATCCTGCCGGTCGCATAGACGCATTCACTTTTGGAATCGGTTGCCGTCTTATCGGCAACCCGTGCCGTTAAGCTCATGCCCAAAAATGGGCCAAAAGGTGACTTTGGCCTAGACAACTTTTGATGGTCTCCTATGGAAGGTCTCATCCTGTCGGTCGCATAGACGCGTTCACTTTTGGAATCGGTGACCGTCTTATGGGCAAACCGTGCCGTTATAGTCATTCCTGTAGGCCCAATTTTGGGCCAAAAGTCACTTTGGCCTAGACAACTTTTGATGGTCTCCTATGGAAGCTCACATCCTGCCGGTCGCATAGACGCATTCACTTTTGGAATCGGTTGCCGTCTTATCGGCAACCCGTGCCGTTAAGCTCATGCCCAAAAATGGGCCAAAAGGTGACTTTGGCCTAGACAACTTTTGATGGTCTCCTATGGAAGGTCTCATCCTGTCGGTCGCATAGACGCGTTCACTTTTGGAATCGGTGACCGTCTTATGGGCAAACCGTGCCGTTATAGTCATTCCTGTAGGCCCAATTTTGGGCCAAAAGTCACTTTGGCCTTGACAACTTTTGATGGTCTCCTATGGAAGCTCACATCCTGCCGGTCGCATAGACGCATTCACTTTTGGAATCGGTTGCCGTCTTATCGGCAACCCGTGCCGTTAAGCTCATGCCCAAAAATGGGCCAAAAGGTGACTTTGGCCTAGACAACTTTTGATGGTCTCCTATGGAAGGTCTCATCCTGTCGGTCGCATAGACGCGTTCACTTTTGGAATCGGTGACCGTCTTATGGGCAAACCGTGCCGTTATAGTCATTCCTGTAGGCCCAATTTTGGGCCAAAAGTCACTTTGGCCTAGACAACTTTTGATGGTCTCCTATGGAAGCTCACATCCTGCCGGTCGCATAGACGCATTCACTTTTGGAATCGGTTGCCGTCTTATCGGCAACCCGTGCCGTTAAGCTCATGCCCAAAAATGGGCCAAAAGGTGACTTTGGCCTAGACAACTTTTGATGGTCTCCTATGGAAGGTCTCATCCTGTCGGTCGCATAGACGCATTCACTTTTGGAATCGGTGACCGTCTTATGGGCAAACCGTGCCGTTATAGTCATTCCTGTAGGCCCAATTTTGGGCCAAAAGTCACTTTGGCCTAGACAACTTTTGATGGTCTCCTGTGGAAGCTCACATCCTGCCGGTCGCATAGACGCATTCACTTTTGGAATCGGTTGCCGTCTTATCGGCAACCCGTGCCGTTAAGCTCATGCCCAAAAATGGGCCAAAAGGTGACTTTGGCCTAGACAACTTTTGATGGTCTCCTATGGAAGGTCTCATCCTGTCGGTCGCATAGACGCGTTCACTTTTGGAATCGGTGACCGTCTTATGGGCAAACCGTGCCGTTATAGTCATTCCTGTAGGCCCAATTTTGGGCCAAAAGTCACTTTGGCCTAGACAACTTTTGATGGTCTCCTATGGAAGCTCACATCCTGCCGGTCGCATAGACGCATTCACTTTTGGAATCGGTTGCCGTCTTATCGGCAACCCGTGCCGTTAAGCTCATGCCCAAAAATGGGCCAAAAGGTGACTTTGGCCTAGACAACTTTTGATGGTCTCCTATGGAAGGTCTCATCCTGTCGGTCGCATAGACGCATTCACTTTTGGAATCGGTGACCGTCTTATGGGCAAACCGTGCCGTTATAGTCATTCCTGTAGGCCCAATTTTGGGCCAAAAGTCACTTTGGCCTAGACAACTTTTGATGGTCTCCTATGGAAGCTCACATCCTGCCGGTCGCATAGACGCATTCACTTTTGGAATCGGTTGCCGTCTTATCGGCAACCCGTGCCGTTAAGCTCATGCCCAAAAATGGGCCAAAAGGTGACTTTGGCCTAGACAACTTTTGATGGTCTCCTATGGAAGGTCTCATCCTGTCGGTCGCATAGACGCGTTCACTTTTGGAATCGGTGACCGTCTTATGGGCAAACCGTGCCGTTATAGTCATTCCTGTAGGCCCAATTTTGGGCCAAAAGTCACTTTGGCCTAGACAACTTTTAATGGTCTCCTATGGAAGCTCACATCCTGCCGGTCGCATAG
The DNA here is from genome assembly GCA_936450465.1 of Gibbula magus. Classification (NCBI taxonomy): domain Eukaryota; kingdom Metazoa; phylum Mollusca; class Gastropoda; order Trochida; family Trochidae; genus Gibbula; species Gibbula magus. The sequence goes on from CAKZFU010000009.1 coordinate 50,837, forward strand.
ACGCATTCACTTTTGGAATCGGTTGCCGTCTTATCGGCAACCCGTGCCGTTAAGCTCATGCCCAAAAATGGGCCAAAAGGTGACTTTGGCCTAGACAACTTTTGATGGTCTCCTATGGAAGGTCTCATCCTGTCGGTCGCATAGACGCGTTCACTTTTGGAATCGGTGACCGTCTTATGGGCAAACCGTGCCGTTATAGTCATTCCTGTAGGCCCAATTTTGGGCCAAAAGTCACTTTGGCCTAGACAACTTTTGATGGTCTCCTATGGAAGCTCACATCCTGCCGGTCGCATAGACGCATTCACTTTTGGAATCGGTTGCCGTCTTATCGGCAACCCGTGCCGTAAAGCTCATGCCCAAAAATGGGCCAAAAGGTGACTTTGGCCTAGACAACTTTTGATGGTCTCCTATGGAAGGTCTCATCCTGTCGGTCGCATAGACGCGTTCACTTTTGGAATCGGTGACCAACTTATGGGCAAACCGTGCCGTTATAGTCATTCCTGTAGGCCCAATTTTGGGCCAAAAGTCACTTTGGCCTAGACAACTTTTGATGGTCTCCTATGGAAGCTCACATCCTGCCGGTCGCATAGACGCATTCACTTTTGGAATCGGTTGCTGTCTTATCGGCAACCCGTGCCGTTAAGCTCATGCCCAAAAATGGGCCAAAAGGTGACTTTGGCCTAGACAACTTTTGATGGTCTCCTATGGAAGCTCACATCCTGCCGGTCGCATAGACGCATTCACTTTTGGAATCGGTTGCCGTCTTATCGGCAACCCGTGCCGTTAAGCTCATGCCCAAAAATGGGCCAAAAGGTGACTTTGGCCTAGACAACTTTTGATGGTCTCCTATGGAAGGTCTCATCCTGTCGGTCGCATAGACGCGTTCACTTTTGGAATCGGTGACCGTCTTATGGGCAAACCGTGCCGTTATAGTCATTCCTGTAGGCCCAATTTTGGGCCAAAAGTCACTTTGGCCTAGACAACTATTGATGGTCTCCTATGGAAGCTCACATCCTGCCGGTCACATAGACGCATTCACTTTTGGAATCGGTTGCCGTCTTATCGGCAACCCGTGCCTTTAAGCTCATGCCCAAAAATGGGCCAAAAGGTGACTTTGGCCTAGACAACTTTTGATGGTCTCCTATGGAAGGTCTCATCCTGTCGGTCGCATAGACGCGTTCACTTTTGGAATCGGTGACCGTCTTATGGGCAAACCGTGCCGTTATAGTCATTCCTGTAGGCCCAATTTTGGGCCAAAAGTCACTTTGGCCTAGACAACTTTTGATGGTCTCCTATGGAAGCTCACATCCTGCCGGTCGCATAGACGCATTCACTTTTGGAATCGGTTGCCGTCTTATCGGCAACCCGTGCCGTTAAGCTCATGCCCAAAAATGGGCCAAAAGGTGACTTTGGCCTAGACAACTTTTGATGGTCTCCTATGGAAGGTCTCATCCTGTCGGTCGCATAGACGCGTTCACTTTTGGAATCGGTGACCGTCTTATGGGCAAACCGATTCCAAAAGTGAACGCGTCTATGCGACCGACAGGATGAGACCTTCCATAGGAGACCATCAAAAGTTGTCTAGGCCAAAGTCACCTTTTGGCCCATTTTTGGGCATGAGCTTAACGGCACGGGTTGCCGATAAGACGGCAACCGATTCCAAAAGTGAATGCGTCTATGCGACCGGCAGGATGTGAGCTTCCATAGGAGACCATCAAAAGTTGTCTAGGCCAAAGTGACTTTTGGCCCAAAATTGGGCCTACAGCAATGACTATAACGGCACGGTTTGCCCATAAGACGGTCACCGATTCCAAAAGTGAATGCGTCTATGCGACCGGCAGGATGTGAGCTTCCATAGGAGACCATCAAAAGTTGTCTAGGCCAAAGTGACTTTTGGCCCAAAATTGGGCCTACAGGAATGACTATAACGGCACGGTTTGCCCATAAGACGGTCACCGATTCCAAAAGTGAACGCGTCTATGCGACCGACAGGATGAGACCTTCCATAGGAGACCATCAAAAGTTGTCTAGGCCAAAGTCACCTTTTGGCCCATTTTTGGGCATGAGCTTAACGGCACGGGTTGTCGATAAGACGGCAACCGATTCCAAAAGTGAATGCGTCTATGCGACCGGCAGGATGTGAGCTTCCATAGGAGACCATCAAAAGATGTCTAGGCCAAAGTGACTTTTGGCCCAAAATTGGGCCTACAGGAATGACTATAACGGCACGGTTTGCCCATAAGACGGTCACCGATTCCAAAAGTGAACGCGTCTATGCGACCGACAGGATGAGACCTTCCATAGGAGACCATCAAAAGTTGTCTAGGCCAAAGTCACCTTTTGGCCCATTTTTGGGCATGAGCTTAACGGCACGGGTTGCCGATAAGACGGCAACCGATTCCAAAAGTGAACGCGTCTATGCGACCGACAGGATGAGACCTTCCATAGGAGACCATCAAAAGTTGTCTAGGCCAAAGTGACTTTTGGCCCAAAATTGGGCCTACAGGAATGACTATAACGGCACGGTTTGCCCATAAGACGGTCACCGATTCCAAAAGTAAACGCGTCTATGCGACCGACAGGATGAGACCTTCCATAGGAGACCATCAAAAGTTGTCTAGGCAAAAGTGACTTTTGGCCCAAAATTGGGCCTACAGGAATGACTATAACGGCACGGTTTGCCCATAAGACGGTCACCGATTCCAAAAGTGAACGCGTCTATGCGACCGACAGGATGAGACCTTCCATAGGAGACCATCAAAAGTTGTCTAGGCCAAAGTCACCTTTTGGCCCATTTTTGGGCATGAGCTTAACGGCACGGTTTGCCCATAAGACGGCAACCGATTCCAAAAGTGAATGCGTCTATGCGACCGGCAGGATGTGAGCTTCCATAGGAGACCATCAAAAGTTGTCTAGGCCAAAGTGACTTTTGGCCCAAAATTGGGCCTACAGGAATGACTATAACGGCACGGGTTGCCCATAAGACGGTCACCGATTCCAAAAGTGAACGCGTCTATGCGACCGACAGGATGAGACCTTCCATAGGAGACCATCAAAAGTTGTCTAGGCCAAAGTCACCTTTTGGCCCATTTTTGGGCATGAGCTTAACGGCACGGGTTGCCGATAAGACGGCAACCGATTCCAAAAGTGAATGCGTCTATGCGACCGGCAGGGTGTGAGCTTCCATAGGAGACCATCAAAAGTTGTCTAGGCCAAAGTGACTTTTGGCCCAAAATTGGGCCTACAGGAATGACTATAACGGCACGGTTTGCCCATAAGACGGTCACCGATTCCAAAAGTGAATGCGTCTATGCGACCGGCAGGATGTGAGCTTCCATAGGAGACCATCAAAAGTTGTCTAGGCCAAAGTGACTTTTGGCCCAAAATTGGGCCTACAGGAATGACTATAACGGCACGGTTTGCCCATAAGACGGTCACCGATTCCAAAAGTGAACGCGTCTATGCGACCGACAGGATGAGACCTTCCATAGGAGACCATCAAAAGTTGTCTAGGCCAAAGTCACCTTTTGGCCCATTTTTGGGCATGAGCTTAACGGCACGGGTTGCCGATAAGACGGCAACCGATTCCAAAAGTGAATGCGTCTATGCGACCGGCAGGATGTGAGCTTCCATAGGAGACCATCAAAAGTTGTCTAGGCCAAAGTGACTTTTGGCCCAAAATTGGGCCTACAGGAATGACTATAACGGCACGGTTTGCCCATAAGACGGTCACCGATTCCAAAAGTGAACGCGTCTATGCGACCGACAGGATGAGACCTTCCATAGGAGACCATCAAAAGTTGTCTAGGCCAAAGTCACCTTTTGGCCCATTTTTTGGCATGAGCTTAACGGCACGGGTTGCCGATAAGACGGCAACCGATTCCAAAAGTGAATGCGTCTATGCGACCGGCAGGATGTGAGCTTCCATAGGAGACCATCAAAAGTTGTCTAGGCCAAAGTGACTTTTGGCCCATTTTTGGGCATGAGCTTAACGGCACGGGTTGCCGATAAGACGGCAACCGATTCCAAAAGTGAATGCGTCTATGCGACCGCAAGGATGTGAGCTTCCATAGGAGACCATCAAAAGTTGTCTAGGCCAAAGTCACCTTTTGGCCCATTTTTGGGCATGAGCTTAACAGCACGGGTTGCCGATAAGACGGCAACCGATTCCAAAAGTGAATGCGTCTATGTGACCGGCAGGATGTGAGCTTCCATAGGAGACCATCAAAAGTTGTCTAGGCCAAAGTGACTTTTGGCCCAAAATTGGGCCTACAGGAATGACTATAACGGCACGGTTTGCCCATAAGACGGTCACCGATTCCAAAAGTGAACGCGTCTATGCGACCGACAGGATGAGACCTTCCATAGGAGACCATCAAAAGTTGTCTAGGCCAAAGTCACCTTTTGGCCCATTTTTGGGCATGAGCTTAACGGCACGGGTTGCCGATAAGACGGCAACCGATTCGAAAAGTGAATGCGTCTATGCGACCGGCAGGATGTGAGCTTCCATAGGAGACCATCAAAAGTTGTCTAGGCCAAAGTGACTTTTGGCCCAAAATTGGGCCTACAGGAATGACTATAACGGCACGGTTTGCCCATAAGACGGTCACCGATTCCAAAAGTGAACGCGTCTATGCGACCGACAGAATGAGACCTTCCATAGGAGACCATCAAAAGTTGTCTAGGCCAAAGTCACCTTTTGGCCCATTTTTGGGCATGAGCTTAACGGCACGGGTTGCCGATAAGACGGCAACCGATTCCAAAAGTGAATGCGTCTATGCGACCGCAAGGATGTGAGCTTCCATAGGAGACCATCAAAAGTTTTCTAGGCCAAAGTGACTTTTGGCCCAAAATTGGGCCTACAGGAATGACTATAACGGCACGGTTTGCCCATAAGACGGTCACCGATTCCAAAAGTGAACGCGTCTATGCGACCGACAGGATGAGACCTTCCATAGGAGACCATCAAAAGTTGTCTAGGCCAAAGTCACCTTTTGGCCCATTTTTGGGCATGAGCTTAACGGCACGGGTTGCCGATAAGACGGCAACCGATTCCAAAAGTGAATGCGTCTATGCGACCGGCAGGATGTGAGCTTCCATAGGAGACCATCAAAAGTTGTCTAGGCCAAAGTGACTTTTGGCCCAAAATTGGGCCTACAGGAATGACTATAACGGCACGGTTTGCCCATAAGACGGTCACCGATTCCAAAAGTGAACGCGTCTATGCGACCGACAGGATGAGACCTTCCATAGGAGACCATCAAAAGTTGTCTAGGCCAAAGTCACCTTTTGGCCCATTTTTGGGCATGAGCTTAACGGCACGGGTTGCCGATAAGACGGCAACCGATTCCAAAAGTGAATGCGTCTATGCGACCGGCAGGATGTGAGCTTCCATAGGAGACCATCAAAAGTTGTCTAGGCCAAAGTGACTTTTGGCCCAAAATTGGGCCTACAGGAATTACTATAACGGCACGGTTTGCCCATAAGACGGTCACCGATTCCAAAAGTGAACGCGTCTATGCGACCGACAGGATGAGACCTTCCATAGGAGACCATCAAAAGTTGTCTAGGCCAAAGTCACCTTTTGGCCCATTTTTGGGCATGAGCTTAACGGCACGGGTTGCCGATAAGACGGCAACCGATTCCAAAAGTGAATGCGTCTATGCGACCGGCAGGATGTGAGCTTTCATAGGAGACCATCAAAAGTTGTCTAGGCCAAAGTGACTTTTGGCCCAAAATTGGGCCTACAGGAATGACTATAACGGCACGGTTTGCCCATAAGACGGTCACCGATTCCAAAAGTGAATGCGTCTATGCGACCGGCAGGATGTGAGCTTCCATAGGAGACCATCAAAAATTGTCTAGGCCAAAGTGACTTTTGGCCCAAAATTGGGCCTACAGGAATGACTATAACGGCACGGTTTGCCCATAAGACGGTCACCGATTCCAAAAGTGAACGCGTCTATGCGACCGACAGGATGAGACCTTCCATAGGAGACCATCAAAAGTTGTCTAGGCCAAAGTGACTTTTGGCCCAAAATTGGGCCTACAGGAATGATTATAACGGCACGGTTTGCCCATAAGACGGTCACCGATTCCAAAAGTGAACGCGTCTATGCGACCGACAGGATGAGACCTTCCATAGGAGACCATCAAAAGTTGTCTAGGCCAAAGTCACCTTTTGGCCCATTTTTGGGCATGAGCTTAACGGCACGGGTTGCCGATAAGACGGCAACCGATTCCAAAAGTGAACGCGTCTATGCGACCGACAGGATGAGACCTTCCATAGGAGACCATCAAAAGTTGTCTAGGCCAAAGTGACTTTTGGCCCAAAATTGGGCCTACAGGAATGACTATAACGGCACGGTTTGCCCATAAGACGGTCACCGATTCCAAAAGTGAACGCGTCTATGCGACCGACAGGATGAGACCTTCCATAGGAGACCATCAAAAGTTGTCTAGGCCAAAGTCACCTTTTGGCCCATTTTTGGGCATGAGCTTAACGGCACGGGTTGCCGATAAGACGGCAACCGATTCCAAAAGTGAATGCGTCTATGCGACCGGCAGGATGTGAGCTTCCATAGGAGACCATCAAAAGTTGTCTAGGCCAAAGTGACTTTTGGCCCAAAATTGGGCCTACAGGAATGACTATAACGGCACGGTTTGCCCATAAGACGGTCACCGATTCCAAAAGTGAATGCGTCTATGCGACCGGCAGGATGTGAGCTTCCATAGGAGACCATCAAAAGTTGTCTAGGCCAAAGTGACTTTTGGCCAAAAATTGGGCCTACAGGAATGACTATAACGGCACGGTTTGCCCATAAGACGGTCACCGATTCCAAAAGTGAACGCGTCTATGCGACCGACAGGATGAGACCTTCCATAGGAGACCATCAAAAGTTGTCTAGGCCAAAGTCACCTTTTGGCCCATTTTTGGGCATGAGCTTAACGGCACGGGTTGCCGATAAGACGGCAACCGATTCCAAAAGTGAATGCGTCTATGCGACCGGCAGGATGTGAGCTTCCATAGGAGACCATCAAAAGTTGTCTAGGCCAAAGTGACTTTTGGCCCAAAATTGGGCCTACAGGAATGACTATAACGGCACAGTTTGCCCATAAGACGGTCACCGATTCCAAAAGTGAACGCGTCTATGCGACCGACAGGATGAGACCTTCCATAGGAGACCATCAAAAGTTGTCTAGGCCAAAGTCACCTTTTGGCCCATTTTTGGGCATGAGCTTAACGGCACGGGTTGCCGATAAGACGGCAACCGATTCCAAAAGTGAATGCGTCTATGCGACCGGCAGGATGTGAGCTTCCATAGGAGACCATCAAAAGTTGTCGAGGCCAAAGTGACTTTTGGCCCAAAATTGGGCCTACAGGAATGACTATAACGGCACGGTTTGCCCATAAGACGGTCACCGATTCCAAAAGTGAACGCGTCTATGCGACCGACAGGATGAGACCTTCCATAGGAGACCATCAAAAGTTGTCTAGGCCAAAGTCACCTTTTGGCCCATTTTTGGGCATGAGCTTAACGGCACGGGTTGCCGATAAGACGGCAACCGATTCCAAAAGTGAATGCGTCTATGCGACCGGCAGGATGTGAGCTTCCATAGGAGACCATCAAAAGTTGTCTAGGCCAAAGTGACTTTTGGCCCAAAATTGGGCCTACAGGAATGACTATAACGGCACGGTTTGCCCATAAGACGGTCACCGATTCCAAAAGTGAACGCGTCTATGCGACCGACAGGATGAGACCTTCCATAGGAGACCATCAAAAGTTGTCTAGGCCAAAGTCACCTTTTGGCCCATTTTTGGGCATGAGCTTAACGGCACGGGTTGCCGATAAGACGGCAACCGATTCCAAAAGTGAATGCGTCTATGCGACCGGCAGGATGTGAGCTTCCATAGGAGACCATCAAAAGTTGTCTAGGCCAAAGTGACTTTTGGCCCAAAATTGGGCCTACAGGAATGACTATAACGGCACGGTTTGCCCATAAGACGGTCACCGATTCCAAAAGTGAACGCGTCTATGCGACCGACAGGATGAGACCTTCCATAGGAGACCATCAAAAGTTGTCTAGGCCAAAGTCACCTTTTGGCCCATTTTTGGGCATGAGCTTAACGGCACGGGTTGCCGATAAGACGGCAACCGATTCCAAAAGTGAACGCGTCTATGCGACCGACAGGATGAGACCTTCCATAGGAGACCATCAAAAGTTGTCTAGGCCAAAGTGACTTTTGGCCCAAAATTGGGCCTACAGGAATGACTATAACGGCACGGTTTGCCCATAAGACGGTCACCGATTCCAAAAGTGAACGCGTCTATGCGACCGACAGGATGAGACCTTCCATAGGAGACCATCAAAAGTTGTCTAGGCCAAAGTCACCTTTTGGCCCATTTTTGGGCATGAGCTTAACGGCACGGGTTGCCGATAAGACGGCAACCGATTCCAAAAGTGAATGCGTCTATGCGACCGGCAGGATGTGAGCTTCCATAGGAGACCATCAAAAGTTGTCTAGGCCAAAGTGACTTTTGGCCCAAAATTGGGCCTACAGGAATGACTATAACGGCACGGTTTGCCCATAAGACGGTCACCGATTCCAAAAGTGAATGCGTCTATGCGACCGGCAGGATGTGAGCTTCCATAGGAGACCATCAAAAGTTGTCTAGGCCAAAGTGACTTTTGGCCAAAAATTGGGCCTACAGGAATGACTATAACGGCACGGTTTGCCCATAAGACGGTCACCGATTCCAAAAGTGAACGCGTCTATGCGACCGACAGGATGAGACCTTCCATAGGAGACCATCAAAAGTTGTCTAGGCCAAAGTCACCTTTTGGCCCATTTTTGGGCATGAGCTTAGCGGCACGGGTTGCCGATAAGACGGCAACCGATTCCAAAAGTGAATGCGTCTATGCGACCGGCAGGATGTGAGCTTCCATAGGAGACCATCAAAAGTTGTCTAGGCCAAAGTGACTTTTGGCCCAAAATTGGGCCTACAGGAATGACTATAACGGCACAGTTTGCCCATAAGACGGTCACCGATTCCAAAAGTGAACGCGTCTATGCGACCGACAGGATGAGACCTTCCATAGGAGACCATCAAAAGTTGTCTAGGCCAAAGTCACCTTTTGGCCCATTTTTGGGCATGAGCTTAACGGCACGGGTTGCCGATAAGACGGCAACCGATTCCAAAAGTGAATGCGTCTATGCGACCGGCAGGATGTGAGCTTCCATAGGAGACCATCAAAAGTTGTCGAGGCCAAAGTGACTTTTGGCCCAAAATTGGGCCTACAGGAATGACTATAACGGCACGGTTTGCCCATAAGACGGTCACCGATTCCAAAAGTGAACGCGTCTATGCGACCGACAGGATGAGACCTTCCATAGGAGACCATCAAAAGTTGTCTAGGCCAAAGTCACCTTTTGGCCCATTTTTGGGCATGAGCTTAACGGCACGGGTTGCCGATAAGACGGCAACCGATTCCAAAAGTGAATGCGTCTATGCGACCGGCAGGATGTGAGCTTCCATAGGAGACCATCAAAAGTTGTCTAGGCCAAAGTGACTTTTGGCCCAAAATTGGGCCTACAGGAATGACTATAACGGCACGGTTTGCCCATAAGACGGTCACCGATTCCAAAAGTGAACGCGTCTATGCGACCGACAGGATGAGACCTTCCATAGGAGACCATCAAAAGTTGTCTAGGCCAAAGTCACCTTTTGGCCCATTTTTGGGCATGAGCTTAACGGCACGGGTTGCCGATAAGACGGCAACCGATTCCAAAAGTGAATGCGTCTATGCGACCGGCAGGATGTGAGCTTCCATAGGAGACCATCAAAAGTTGTCTAGGCCAAAGTGACTTTTGGCCCAAAATTGGGCCTACAGGAATGACTATAACGGCACGGTTTGCCCATAAGACGGTCACCGATTCCAAAAGTGAACGCGTCTATGCGACCGACAGGATGAGACCTTCCATAGGAGACCATCAAAAGTTGTCTAGGCCAAAGTCACCTTTTGGCCCATTTTTGGGCATGAGCTTAACGGCACGGGTTGCCGATAAGACGGCAACCGATTCCAAAAGTGAATGCGTCTATGCGACCGGCAGGATGTGAGCTTCCATAGGAGACCATCAAAAGTTGTCTAGGCCAAAGTGACTTTTGGCCCAAAATTGGGCCTACAGGAATGACTATAACGGCACGGTTTGCCCATAAGACGGTCACCGATTCCAAAAGTGAACGCGTCTATGCGACCGACAGGATGAGACCTTCCATAGGAGACCATCAAAAGTTGTCTAGGCCAAAGTCACCTTTTGGCCCATTTTTGGGCATGAGCTTAACGGCACGGGTTGCCGATAAGACGGCAACCGATTCCAAAAGTGAATGCGTCTATGCGACCGGCAGGATGTGAGCTTCCATAGGAGACCATCAAAAGTTGTCTAGGCCAAAGTGACTTTTGGCCCAAAATTGGGCCTACAGGAATGACTATAACGGCACGGTTTGCCCATAAGACGGTCACCGATTCCAAAAGTGAACGCGTCTATGCGACCGACAGGATGAGACCTTCCATAGGAGACCATCAAAAGTTGTCTAGGCCAAAGTCACCTTTTGGCCCATTTTTGGGCATGAGCTTAACGGCACGGGTTGCCGATAAGACGGCAACCTATTCCAAAAGTGAATGCGTCTATGCGACCGGCAGGATGTGAGCTTCCATAGGAGACCATCAAAAGTTGTCTAGGCCAAAGTGACTTTTGGCCCAAAATTGGGCCTACAGGAATGACTATAACGGCACGGTTTGCCCATAAGACAGTCACCGATTCCAAAAGTGAACGCGTCTATGCGACCGACAGGATGAGACCTTCCATAGGAGACCATCAAAAGTTGTCTAGGCCAAAGTCACCTTTTGGCCCATTTTTGGGCATGAGCTTAACGGCACGGGTTGCCGATAAGACGGCAACCTATTCCAAAAGTGAATGCGTCTATGCGACCGGCAGGATGTGAGCTTCCATAGGAGACCATCAAAAGTTGTCTAGGCCAAAGTGACTTTTGGCCCAAAATTGGGCCTACAGGAATGACTATAACGGCACGGTTTGCCCATAAGACGGTCACCGATTCCAAAAGTGAACGCGTCTATGCGACCGACAGGATGAGACCTTCCATAGGAGACCATCAAAAGTTGTCTAGGCCAAAGTCACCTTTTGGCCCATTTTTGGGCATGAGCTTAACGGCACGGGTTGCCGATAAGACGGCAACCGATTCCAAAAGTGAATGCGTCTATGCGACCGGCAGGATGTGAGCTTCCATAGGAGACCATCAAAAGTTGTCTAGGCCAAAGTGACTTTTGGCCCAAAATTGGGCCTACAGGAATGACTATAACGGCACGGTTTGCCCATAAGACGGTCACCGATTCCAAAAGTGAACGCGTCTATGCGACCGACAGGATGAGACCTTCCATAGGAGACCATTAAAAGTTGTCTAGGCCAAAGTCACCTTTTGGCCCATTTTTGGGCATGAGCTTAACGGCACGGGTTGCCGATAAGACGGCAACCGATTCCAAAAGTGAATGCGTCTATGCGACCGGCAGGATGTGAGCTTCCATAGGAGACCATCAAAAGTTGTCTAGGCCAAAGTGACTTTTGGCCCAAAATTGGGCCTACAGGAATGACTATAACGGCACGGTTTGCCCATAAGACGGTCACCGATTCCAAAAGTGAAAGCGTCTATGCGACCGACAGGATGAGACCTTCCATAGGAGACCATCAAAAGTTGTCTAGGCCAAAGTCACCTTTTGGCCCATTTTTGGGCATGAGCTTAACGGCACGGGTTGCCGATAAGACGGCAACCGATTCCAAAAGTGAATGCGTCTATGCGACCGGCAGGATGTGAGCTTCCATAGGAGACCATCAAAAGTTGTCTAGGCCAAAGTGACTTTTGGCCCAAAATTGGGCCTACAGGAATGACTATAACGGCACGGTTTGCCCATAAGACGGTCACCGATTCCAAAAGTGAACGCGTCTATGCGACCGACAGGATGAGACCTTCCATAGGAGACCATCAAAAGTTGTCTAGGCCAAAGTCACCTTTTGGCCCATTTTTGGGCATGAGCTTAACGGCACGGGTTGCCGATAAGACGGCAACCGATTCCAAAAGTGAATGCGTCTATGCGACCGGCAGGATGTGAGCTTCCATAGGAGACCATCAAAAATTGTCTAGGCCAAAGTGACTTTTGGCCCAAAATTGGGCCTACAGGAATGACTATAACGGCACGGTTTGCCCATAAGACGGTCACCGATTCCAAAAGTGAACGCGTCTATGCGACCGACAGGATGAGACCTTCCATAGGAGACCATTAAAAGTTGTCTAGGCCAAAGTCACCTTTTGGCCCATTTTTGGGCATGAGCTTAACGGCACGGGTTGCCGATAAGACGGCAACCGATTCCAAAAGTGAATGCGTCTATGCGACCGGCAGGATGTGAGCTTCCATAGGAGACCATCAAAAGTTGTCTAGGCCAAAGTGACTTTTGGCCCAAAATTGGGCCTACAGGAATGACTATAACGGCACGGTTTGCCCATAAGACGGTCACCGATTCCAAAAGTGAACGCGTCTATGCGACCGACAGGATGAGACCTTCCATAGGAGACCATCAAAAGTTGTCTAGGCCAAAGTCACCTTTTGGCCCATTTTTGGGCATGAGCTTAACGGCACGGGTTGCCGATAAGACGGCAACCGATTCCAAAAGTGAATGCGTCTATGCGACCGGCAGGATGTGAGCTTCCATAGGAGACCATCAAAAGTTGTCTAGGCCAAAGTGACTTTTGGCCCAAAATTGGGCCTACAGGAATGACTATAACGGCACGGTTTGCCCATAAGACGGTCACCGATTCCAAAAGTGAACGCGTCTATGCGACCGACAGGATGAGACCTTCCATAGGAGACCATCAAAAGTTGTCTAGGCCAAAGTCACCTTTTGGCCCATTTTTGGGCATGAGCTTAACGGCACGGGTTGCCGATAAGACGGCAACCGATTCCAAAAGTGAATGCGTCTATGCGACCGGCAGGATGTGAGCTTCCATAGGAGACCATCAAAAGTTGTCTAGGCCAAAGTGACTTTTGGCCCAAAATTGGGCCTACAGGAATGACTATAACGGCACGGTTTGCCCATAAGACGGTCACCGATTCCAAAAGTGAACGCGTCTATGCGACCGACAGGATGAGACCTTCCATAGGAGACCATCAAAAGTTGTCTAGGCCAAAGTCACCTTTTGGCCCATTTTTGGGCATGAGCTTAACGGCACGGGTTGCCGATAAGACGGCAACCGATTCCAAAAGTGAATGCGTCTATGCGACCGGCAGGATGTGAGCTTCCATAGGAGACCATCAAAAGTTGTCTAGGCCAAAGTGACTTTTGGCCCAAAATTGGGCCTACAGGAATGACTATAACGGCACGGTTTGCCCATAAGACGGTCACCGATTCCAAAAGTGAACGCGTCTATGCGACCGACAGGATGAGACCTTCCATAGGAGACCATCAAAAGTTGTCTAGGCCAAAGTCACCTTTTGGCCCATTTTTGGGCATGAGCTTAACGGCACGGGTTGCCGATAAGACGGCAACCGATTCCAAAAGTGAATGCGTCTGTGCGACCGGCAGGATGTGAGCTTCCATAGGAGACCATCAAAAGTTGTCTAGGCCAAAGTGACTTTTGGCCCAAAATTGGGCCTACAGGAATGACTATAACGGCACGGTTTGCCCATAAGACGGTCACCGATTCCAAAAGTGAACGCGTCTATGTGACCGACAGGATGAGACCTTCCATAGGAGACCATCAAAAGTTGTCTAGGCCAAAGTCACCTTTTGGCCCATTTTTGGGCATGAGCTTAACGGCACGGGTTGCCGATAAGACGGCAACCGATTCCAAAAGTGAATGCGTCTATGCGACCGGCAGGATGTGAGCTTCCATAGGAGACCATCAAAAGTTGTCTAGGCCAAAGTGACTTTTGGCCCAAAATTGGGCCTACAGGAATGACTATAACGGCACGGTTTGCCCATAAGACGGTCACCGATTCCAAAAGTGAACGCGTCTATGCGACCGACAGGATGAGACCTTCCATAGGAGACCATCAAAAGTTGTCTAGGCCAAAGTCACCTTTTGGCCCATTTTTGGGCATGAGCTTAACGGCACGGGTTGCCGATAAGACGGCAACCGATTCCAAAAGTGAATGCGTCTATGCGACCGGCAGGATGTGAGCTTCCATAGGAGACCATCAAAAGTTGTCTAGGCCAAAGTGACTTTTGGCCCAAAATTGGGCCTACAGGAATGACTATAACGGCACGGTTTGCCCATAAGACGGTCACCGATTCCAAAAGTGAACGCGTCTATGCGACCGACAGGATGAGACCTTCCATAGGAGACCATCAAAAGTTGTCTAGGCCAAAGTCACCTTTTGGCCCATTTTTGGGCATGAGCTTAACGGCACGGGTTGCCGATAAGACGGCAACCGATTCCAAAAGTGAATGCGTCTATGCGACCGGCAGGATGTGAGCTTCCATAGGAGACCATCAAAAGTTGTCTAGGCCAAAGTGACTTTTGGCCCAAAATTGGGCCTACAGGCATGAATATAACGGCACGGTTTGCCCATAAGACGGTCACCGATTCCAAAAGTGAACACGTCTATGCGACCGACAGGATGAGACCTTCCATAGGAGACCATCAAAAGTTGTCTAGGCCAAAGTCACCTTTTGGCCCATTTTTGGGCATGAGCTTAACGGCACGGGTTGCCGATAAGACGGCAACCAATTCCAAAAGTGAATGCGTCTATGCGACCGGCAGGATGTGAGCTTCCATAGGAGACCATCAAAAGTTGTCTAGGCCAAAGTGACTTTTGGCCCAAAATTGGGCCTACAGGAATGACTATAACGGCACGGTTTGCCCATAAGACGGTCACCGATTCCAAAAGTGAACGCGTCTATGCGACCGACAGGATGAGACCTTCCATAGGAGACCATCAAAAGTTGTCTAGGCCAAAGTCACCTTTTGGCCCATTTTTGGGCATGAGCTTAACGGCACGGGTTGCCGATAAGACGGCAACCGATTCCAAAAGTGAATGCGTCTATGCGACCGGCAGGATGTGAGCTTCCATAGGAGACCATCAAAAGTTGTCTAGGCCAAAGTGACTTTTGGCCCAAAATTGGGCCTACAGGAATGACTATAACGGCACGGTTTGCCCATAAGACGGTCACCGATTCCAAAAGTGAACGCGTCTATGCGACCGACAGGATGAGACCTTCCATAGGAGACCATCAAAAGTTGTCTAGGCCAAAGTCACCTTTTGGCCCATTTTTGGGCATGAGCTTAACGGCACGGGTTGCCGATAAGACGGCAACCGATTCCAAAAGTGAATGCGTCTATGCGACCGGCAGGATGTGAACTTCCATAGGAGACCATCAAAAGTTGTCTAGGCCAAAGTGACTTTTGGCCCAAAATTGGGCCTACAGGAATGACTATAACGGCACGGTTTGCCCATAAGACGGTCACCGATTCCAAAAGTGAACGCGTCTATGCGACCGACAGGATGAGACCTTCCATAGGAGACCATCAAAAGTTGTCTAGGCCAAAGTCACCTTTTGGCCCATTTTTGGGCATGAGCTTAACGGCACGGGTTGCCGATAAGACGGCAACCGATTCCAAAAGTGAATGCGTCTATGCGACCGGCAGGATGTGAGCTTCCATAGGAGACCATCAAAAGTTGTCTAGGCCAAAGTGACTTTTGGCCCAAAATTGGGCCTACAGGAATGACTATAACGGCACGGTTTGCCCATAAGACGGTCACCGATTCCAAAAGTGAACGCGTCTATGCGACCGACAGGATGAGACCTTCCATAGGAGACCATCAAAAGTTGTCTAGGCCAAAGTCACCTTTTGGCCCATTTTTGGGCATGAGCTTAACGGCACGGGTTGCCGATAAGACGGCAACCGATTCCAAAAGTGAATGCGTCTATGCGACCGGCAGGATGTGAGCTTCCATAGGAGACCATCAAAAGTTGTCTAGGCCAAAGTGACTTTTGGCCCAAAATTGGGCCTACAGGAATGACTATAACGGCACGGTTTGCCCATAAGACGGTCACCGATTCCAAAAGTGAACGCGTCTATGCGACCGACAGGATGAGACCTTCCATAGGAGACCATCAAAAGTTGTCTAGGCCAAAGTCACCTTTTGGCCCATTTTTGGGCATGAGCTTAACGGCACGGGTTGCCGATAAGACGGCAACCGATTCCAAAAGTGAATGCGTCTATGCGACCGGCAGGATGTGAGCTTCCATAGGAGACCATCAAAAGTTGTCTAGGCCAAAGTGACTTTTGGCCCAAAATTGGGCCTACAGGAATGACTATAACGGCACGGTTTGCCCATAAGACGGTCACCGATTCCAAAAGTGAACGCGTCTATGCGACCGACAGGATGAGACCTTCCATAGGAGACCATCAAAAGTTGTCTAGGCCAAAGTCACCTTTTGGCCCATTTTTGGGCATGAGCTTAACGGCACGGGTTGCCGATAAGACGGCAACCGATTCCAAAAGTGAATGCGTCTATGCGACCGGCAGGATGTGAGCTTCCATAGGAGACCATCAAAAGTTGTCTAGGCCAAAGTGACTTTTGGCCCAAAATTGGGCCTACAGGAATGACTATAACGGCACGGTTTGCCCATAAGACGGTCACTGATTCCAAAAGTGAACGCGTCTATGCGACCGACAGGATGAGACCTTCCATAGGAGACCATCAAAAGTTGTCTAGGCCAAAGTCACCTTTTGGCCCATTTTTGGGCATGAGCTTAACCGCACGGGTTGCCGATAAGACGGCAACCGATTCCAAAAGTGAATGCGTCTATGCGACCGGCAGGATGTGAGCTTCCATAGGAGACCATCAAAAGTTGTCTAGGCCAAAGTGACTTTTGGCCCAAAATTGGGCCTACAGGAATGACTATAACGGCACGGTTTGCCCATAAGACGGTCACCGATTCCAAAAGTGAACGCGTCTATGCGACCGACAGGATGAGACCTTCCATAGGAGACCATCAAAAGTTGTCTAGGCCAAAGTCACCTTTTGGCCCAATTTTTTGGCATGAGCTTAACGGCACGGGTTGCCGATAAGACGGCAACCGATTCCAAAAGTGAATGCGTCTATGCGACCGGCAGGATGTGAGCTTCCATAGGAGACCATCAAAAGTTGTCTAGGCCAAAGTGACTTTTGGCCCAAAATTGGGCCTACAGGAATGACTATAACGGCACGGTTTGCCCATAAGACGGTCACCGATTCCAAAAGTGAACGCGTCTATGCGACCGACAGGATGAGACCTTCCATAGGAGACCATCAAAAGTTGTCTAGGCCAAAGTCACCTTTTGGCCCATTTTTGGGCATGAGCTTAACGGCACGGGTTGCCGATAAGACGGCAACCGATTCCAAAAGTGAATGCGTCTATGCGACCGGCAGGATGTGAGCTTCCATAGGAGACCATCAAAAGTTGTCTAGGCCAAAGTGACTTTTGGCCCAAAATTGGGCCTACAGGAATGACTATAACGGCACGGTTTGCCCATAAGACGGTCACCGATTCCAAAAGTGAACGCGTCTATGCGACCGACAGGATGAGACCTTCCATAGGAGACCATCAAAAGTTGTCTAGGCCAAAGTCACCTTTTGGCCCATTTTTGGGCATGAGCTTAACGGCACGGGTTGCCGATAAGACGGCAACCGATTCCAAAAGTGAATGCGTCTATGCGACCGGCAGGATGTGAGCTTCCATAGGAGACCATCAAAAGTTGTCTAGGCCAAAGTGACTTTTGGCCCAAAATTGGGCCTACAGGAATGACTATAACGGCACGGTTTGCCCATAAGACGGTCACCGATTCCAAAAGTGAACGCGTCTATGCGACCGACAGGATGAGACCTTCCATAGGAGACCATCAAAAGTTGTCTAGGCCAAAGTCACCTTTTGGCCCATTTTTGGGCATGAGCTTAACGGCACGGGTTGCCGATAAGACGGCAACCGATTCCAAAAGTGAATGCGTCTATGCGACCGGCAGGATGTGAGCTTCCATAGGAGACCATCAAAAGTTGTCTAGGCCAAAGTGACTTTTGGCCCAAAATTGGGCCTACAGGTATGACTATAACGGCACGGTTTGCCCATAAGACGGTCACCGATTCCAAAAGTGAACGCGTCTATGCGACCGACAGGATGAGACCTTCCATAGGAGACCATCAAAAGTTGTCTAGGCCAAAGTCACCTTTTGGCCCATTTTTGGGCATGAGCTTAACGGCACGGGTTGCCGATAAGACGGCAACCGATTCCAAAAGTGAATGCGTCTATGCGACCGGCAGGATGTGAGCTTCCATAGGAGACCATCAAAAGTTGTCTAGGTCAAAGTGACTTTTGGCCCAAAATTGGGCCTACAGGAATGACTATAACGGCACGGTTTGCCCATAAGACGGTCACCGATTCCAAAAGTGAACGCGTCTATGCGACCGACAGGATGAGACCTTCCATAGGAGACCATCAAAAGTTGTCTAGGCCAAAGTCACCTTTTGGCCCATTTTTGGGCATGAGCTTAACGGCACGGGTTGCCGATAAGACGGCAACCGATTCCAAAAGTGAATGCGTCTATGCGACCGGCAGGATGTGAGCTTCCATAGGAGACCATCAAAAGTTGTCTAGGCCAAAGTGACTTTTGGCCCAAAATTGGGCCTACAGGAATGACTATAACGGCACGGTTTGCCCATAAGACGGTCACCGATTCCAAAAGTGAACGCGTCTATGCGACCGACAGGATGAGACCTTCCATAGGAGACCATCAAAAGTTGTCTAGGCCAAAGTCACCTTTTGGCCCATTTTTGGGCATGAGCTTAACGGCACGGGTTGCCGATAAGACGGCAACCGATTCCAAAAGTGAATGCGTCTATGCGACCGGCAGGATGTGAGCTTCCATAGGAGACCATCAAAAGTTGTCTAGGCCAAAGTGACTTTTGGCCCAAAATTGGGCCTACAGGAATGACTATAACGGCACGGTTTGCCCATAAGACGGTCACCGATTCCAAAAGTGAACGCGTCTATGCGACCGACAGGATGAGACCTTCCATAGGAGACCATCAAAAGTTGTCTAGGCCAAAGTCACCTTTTGGCCCATTTTTGGGCATGAGCTTAACGGCACGGGTTGCCGATAAGACGGCAACCGATTCCAAAAGTGAATGCGTCTATGCGACCGGCAGGATGTGAGCTTCCATAGGAGACCATCAAAAGTTGTCTAGGCCAAAGTGACTTTTGGCCCAAAATTGGGCCTACAGGAATGACTATAACGGCACGGTTTGCCCATAAGACGGCCACCGATTCCAAAAGTGAACGCGTCTATGCGACCGACAGGATGAGACCTTCCATAGGAGACCATCAAAAGTTGTCTAGGCCAAAGTCACCTTTTGGCCCATTTTTGGGCATGAGCTTAACGGCACGGGTTGCCGATAAGACGGCAACCGATTCCAAAAGTGAATGCGTCTATGCGACCGGCAGGATGTGAGCTTCCATAGGAGACCATCAAAAGTTGTCTAGGCCAAAGTGACTTTTGGCCCAAAATTGGGCCTACAGGAATGACTATAACGGCACGGTTTGCCCATAAGACGGTCACCGATTCCAAAAGTGAACGCGTCTATGCGACCGACAGGATGAGACCTTCCATAGGAGACCATCAAAAGTTGTCTAGGCCAAAGTCACCTTTTGGCCCATTTTTGGGCATGAGCTTAACGGCACGGGTTGCCGATAAGACGGCAACCGATTCCAAAAGTGAATGCGTCTATGCGACCGGCAGGATGTGAGCTTCCATAGGAGACCATCAAAAGTTGTCTAGGCCAAAGTGACTTTTGGCCCAAAATTGGGCCTACAGGAATGACTATAACGGCACGGTTTGCCCATAAGACGGTCACCGATTCCAAAAGTGAACGCGTCTATGCGACCGACAGGATGAGACCTTCCATAGGAGACCATCAAAAGTTGTCTAGGCCAAAGTCACCTTTTGGCCCTTTTTTGGGCATTAGCTTAACGGCACGGGTTGCCGATAAGACGGCAACCGATTCCAAAAGTGAATGCGTCTATGCGACCGGCAGGATGTGAGCTTCCATAGGAGACCATCAAAAGTTGTCTAGGCCAAAGTGACTTTTGGCCCAAAATTGGGCCTACAGGAATGACTATAACGGCACGGTTTGCCCATAAGACGGCCACCGATTCCAAAAGTGAACGCGTCTATGCGACCGACAGGATGAGACCTTCCATAGGAGACCATCAAAAGTTGTCTAGGCCAAAGTCACCTTTTGGCCCATTTTTGGGCATGAGCTTAACGGCACGGGTTGCCGATAAGACGGCAACCGATTCCAAAAGTGAATGCGTCTATGCGACCGGCAGGATGTGAGCTTCCATAGGAGACCATCAAAAGTTGTCTAGGCCAAAGTGACTTTTGGCCCAAAATTGGGCCTACAGGAATGACTATAACGGCACGGTTTGCCCATAAGACGGTCACCGATTCCAAAAGTGAACGCGTCTATGCGACCGACAGGATGAGACCTTCCATAGGAGACCATCAAAAGTTGTCTAGGCCAAAGTCACCTTTTGGCCCATTTTTGGGCATGAGCTTAACGGCACGGGTTGCCGATAAGACGGCAACCGATTCCAAAAGTGAATGCGTCTATGCGACCGGCAGGATGTGAGCTTCCATAGGAGACCATCAAAAGTTGTCTAGGCCAAAGTGACTTTTGGCCCAAAATTGGGCCTACAGGAATGACTATAACGGCACGGTTTGCCCATAAGACGGTCACCGATTCCAAAAGTGAACGCGTCTATGCGACCGACAGGATGAGACCTTCCATAGGAGACCATCAAAAGTTGTCTAGGCCAAAGTCACCTTTTGGCCCATTTTTGGGCATGAGCTTAACGGCACGGGTTGCCGATAAGACGGCAACCGATTCCAAAAGTGAATGCGTCTATGCGACCGGCAGGATGTGAGCTTCCATAGGAGACCATCAAAAGTTGTCTAGGCCAAAGTGACTTTTGGCCCAAAATTGGGCCTACAGGAATGACTATAACGGCACGGTTTGCCCATACGACGGTCACCGATTCCAAAAGTGAACGCGTCTATGCGACCGACAGGATGAGACCTTCCATAGGAGACCATCAAAAGTTGTCTAGGCCAAAGTCACCTTTAAATTTTGGCCCATTTTTGGGCATGAGCTTAACGGCACGGGTTGCCGATAAGACGGCAACCGATTCCAAAAGTGAATGCGTCTATGCGACCGGCAGGATGTGAGCTTCCATAGGAGACCATCAAAAGTTGTCTAGGCCAAAGTGACTTTTGGCCCAAAATTGGGCCTACAGGAATGACGGGTTGCCGATAAGACGGCAACCGATTCCAAAAGTGAATGCGTCTATGCGACCGGCAGGATGTGAGCTTCCATAGGAGACCATCAAAAGTTGTCTAGGCCAAAGTGACTTTTGGCCCAAAATTGGGCCTACAGGAATGACTATAACGGCACGGTTTGCCCATAAGACGGTCACCGATTCCAAAAGTGAACGCGTCTATGCGACCGACAGGATGAGACCTTCCATAGGAGACCATCAAAAGTTGTCTAGGCCAAAGTCACCTTTTGGCCCATTTTTGGGCATTAGCTTAACGGCACGGGTTGCCGATAAGACGGCAACCGATTCCAAAAGTGAATGCGTCTATGCGACCGGCAGGATGTGAGCTTCCATAGGAGACCATCAAAAGTTGTCTAGGCCAAAGTGACTTTTGGCCCAAAATTGGGCCTACAGGAATGACTATAACGGCACGGTTTGCCCATAAGACGGCCACCGATTCCAAAAGTGAACGCGTCTATGCGACCGCCAGGATGAGACCTTCCATAGGAGACCATCAAAAGTTGTCTAGGCCAAAGTCACCTTTTGGCCCATTTTTGGGCATGAGCTTAACGGCACGGGTTGCCGATAAGACGGCAACCGATTCCAAAAGTGAATGCGTCTATGCGACCGGCAGGATGTGAGCTTCCATAGGAGACCATCAAAAGTTGTCTAGGCCAAAGTGACTTTTGGCCCAAAATTGGGCCTACAGGAATGACTATAACGGCACGGTTTGCCCATAAGACGGTCACCGATTCCAAAAGTGAACGCGTCTATGCGACCGACAGGATGAGACCTTCCATAGGAGACCATCAAAAGTTGTCTAGGCCAAAGTCACCTTTTGGCCCATTTTTGGGCATGAGCTTAACGGCACGGGTTGCCGATAAGACGGCAACCGATTCCAAAAGTGAATGCGTCTATGCGACCGGCAGGATGTGAGCTTCCATAGGAGACCATCAAAAGTTGTCTAGGCCAAAGTGACTTTTGGCCCAAAATTGGGCCTACAGGAATGACTATAACGGCACGGTTTGCCCATAAGACGGTCACCGATTCCAAAAGTGAACGCGTCTATGCGACCGACAGGATGAGACCTTCCATAGGAGACCATCAAAAGTTGTCTAGGCCAAAGTCACCTTTTGGCCCATTTTTGGGCATGAGCTTAACGGCACGGGTTGCCGATAAGACGGCAACCGATTCCAAAAGTGAATGCGTCTATGCGACCGGCAGGATGTGAGCTTCCATAGGAGACCATCAAAAGTTGTCTAGGCCAAAGTGACTTTTGGCCCAAAATTGGGCCTACAGGAATGACTATAACGGCACGGTTTGCCCATACGACGGTCACCGATTCCAAAAGTGAACGCGTCTATGCGACCGACAGGATGAGACCTTCCATAGGAGACCATCAAAAGTTGTCTGGGCCAAAGTCACCTTTAAATTTTGGCCCATTTTTGGGCATGAGCTTAACGGCACGGGTTGCCGATAAGACGGCAACCGATTCCAAAAGTGAATGCGTCTATGCGACCGGCAGGATGTGAGCTTCCATAGGAGACCATCAAAAGTTGTCTAGGCCAAAGTGACTTTTGGCCCAAAATTGGGCCTACAGGAATGACTATAACGGCACGGGTTGCCGATAAGACGGCAACCGATTCCAAAAGTGAATGCGTCTATGCGACCGGCAGGATGTGAGCTTCCATAGGAGACCATCAAAAGTTGTCTAGGCCAAAGTGACTTTTGGCCCAAAATTGGGCCTACAGGAATGACTATAACGGCACGGTTTGCCCATAAGACGGTCACCGATTCCAAAAGTGAACGCGTCTATGCGACCGACAGGATGAGACCTTCCATAGGAGACCATCAAAAGTTGTCTAGGCCAAAGTCACCTTTTGGCCCATTTTTGGGCATGAGCTTAACGGCACGGGTTGCCGATAAGACGGCAACCGATTCCAAAAGTGAATGCGTCTATGCGACCGGCAGGATGTGAGCTTCCATAGGAGACCATCAAAAGTTGTCTAGGCCAAAGTGACTTTTGGCCCAAAATTGGGCCTACAGGAATGACTATAACGGCACGGTTTGCCCATAAGACGGTCACCGATTCCAAAAGTGAACGCGTCTATGCGACCGACAGGATGAGACCTTCCATAGGAGACCATCAAAAGTTGTCTAGGCCAAAGTCACCTTTTGGCCCATTTTTGGGCATGAGCTTAACGGCACGGGTTGCCGATAAGACGGCAACCGATTCCAAAAGTGAATGCGTCTATGCGACCGGCAGGATGTGAGCTTCCATAGGAGACCATCAAAAGTTGTCTAGGCCAAAGTGACTTTTGGCCCAAAATTGGGCCTACAGGAATGACTATAACGGCACGGTTTGCCCATAAGACGGTCACCGATTCCAAAAGTGAACGCGTCTATGCGACCGACAGGATGAGACCTTCCATAGGAGACCATCAAAAGTTGTCTAGGCCAAAGTCACCTTTTGGCCCATTTTTGGGCATGAGCTTAACGGCACGGGTTGCCGATAAGACGGCAACCGATTCCAAAAGTGAATGCGTCTATGCGACCGGCAGGATGTGAGCTTCCATAGGAGACCATCAAAAGTTGTCTAGGCCAAAGTGACTTTTGGCCCAAAATTGGGCCTACAGGAATGACTATAACGGCACGGTTTGCCCATAAGACGGTCACCGATTCCAAAAGTGAACGCGTCTATGCGACCGACAGGATGAGACCTTCCATAGGAGACCATCAAAAGTTGTCTAGGCCAAAGTCACCTTTTGGCCCATTTTTGGGCATGAGCTTAACGGCACGGGTTGCCGATAAGACGGCAACCGATTCCAAAAGTGAATGCGTCTATGCGACCGGCAGGATGTGAGCTTCCATAGGAGACCATCAAAAGTTGTCTAGGCCAAAGTGACTTTTGGCCCAAAATTGGGCCTACAGGAATGACTATAACGGCACGGTTTGCCCATAAGACGGTCACCGATTCCAAAAGTGAACGCGTCTATGCGACCGACAGGATGAGACCTTCCATAGGAGACCATCAAAAGTTGTCTAGGCCAAAGTCACCTTTTGGCCCATTTTTGGGCATGAGCTTAACGGCACGGGTTGCCGATAAGACGGCAACCGATTCCAAAAGTGAATGCGTCTATGCGACCGGCAGGATGTGAGCTTCCATAGGAGACCATCAAAAGTTGTCTAGGCCAAAGTGACTTTTGGCCCAAAATTGGGCCTACAGGAATGACTATAACGGCACGGTTTGCCCATAAGACGGTCACCGATTCCAAAAGTGAACGCGTCTATGCGACCGACAGGATGAGACCTTCCATAGGAGACCATCAAAAGTTGTCTAGGCCAAAGTCACCTTTTGGCCCATTTTTGGGCATGAGCTTAACGGCACGGGTTGCCGATAAGACGGCAACCGATTCCAAAAGTGAATGCGTCTATGCGACCGGCAGGATGTGAGCTTCCATAGGAGACCATCAAAAGTTGTCTAGGCCAAAGTGACTTTTGGCCCAAAATTGGGCCTACAGGAATGACTATAACGGCACGGTTTGCCAATAAGACGGTCACCGATTCCAAAAGTGAACGCGTCTATGCGACCGACAGGATGAGACCTTCCATAGGAGACCATCAAAAGTTGTCTAGGCCAAAGTCACCTTTTGGCCCATTTTTGGGCATGAGCTTAACGGCACGGGTTGCCGATAAGACGGACAACCGATTCCAAAAGTGAATGCGTCTATGCGACCGGCAGGATGTGAGCTTCCATAGGAGACCATCAAAAGTTGTCTAGGCCAAAGTGACTTATGGCCCAAAATTGGGCCTACAGGAATGACTATAACGGCACGGTTTGCCCATAAGACGGCAACCGATTCCAAAAGTGAATGCGTCTATGCGACCGGCAGGATGTGAGCTTCCATAGGAGACCATCAAAAGTTGTCTAGGCCAAAGTGACTTTTGGCCCAAAATTGGGCCTACAGGAATGACTATAACGGCACGGTTTGCCCATAAGACGGTCACCGATTCCAAAAGTGAACGCGTCTATGCGAACGACAGGATGAGACCTTCCATAGGAGACCATCAAAAGTTGTCTAGGCCAAAGTCACCTTTTGGCCCATTTTTGGGCATGAGCTTAACGGCACGGGTTGCCGATAAGACGGCAACCGATTCCAAAAGTGAATGCGTCTATGCGACCGGCAGGATGTGAGCTTCCATAGGAGACCATCAAAAGTTGTCTAGGCCAAAGTGACTTTTGGCCCAAAATTGGGCCTACAGGAATGACTATAACGGCACGGTTTGCCCATAAGACGGTCACCGATTCCAAAAGTGAACGCGTCTATGCGACCGACAGGATGAGACCTTCCATAGGAGACCATCAAAAGTTGTCTAGGCCAAAGTCACCTTTTGGCCCATTTTTGGGCATGAGCTTAACGGCACGGGTTGCCGATAAGACGGCAACCGATTCCAAAAGTGAATGCGTCTATGCGACCGGCAGGATGTGAGCTTCCATAGGAGACCATCAAAAGTTGTCTAGGTCAAAGTGACTTTTGGCCCAAAATTGGGCCTACAGGAATGACTATAACGGCACGGTTTGCCAATAAGACGGTCACCGATTCCAAAAGTGAACGCGTCTATGCGACCGACAGGATGAGACCTTCCATAGGAGACCATCAAAAGTTGTCTAGGCCAAAGTCACCTTTTGGCCCATTTTTGGGCATGAGCTTAACGGCACGGGTTGCCGATAAGACGGCAACCGATTCCAAAAGTGAATGCGTCTATGCGACCGGCAGGATGTGAGCTTCCATAGGAGACCATCAAAAGTTGTCTAGGCCAAAGTGACTTTTGGCCCAAAATTGGGCCTACAGGAATGACTATAACGGCACGGTTTGCCCATAAGACGGTCACCGATTCCAAAAGTGAACGCGTCTATGCGACCGACAGGATGAGACCTTCCATAGGAGACCATCAAAAGTTGTCTAGGCCAAAGTCACCTTTTGGCCCATTTTTGGGCATGAGCTTAACGGCACGGGTTGCCGATAAGACGGCAACCGATTCCAAAAGTGAATGCGTCTATGCGACCGGCAGGATGTGAGCTTCCATAGGAGACCATCAAAAGTTGTCTAGGCCAAAGTGACTTTTGGCCCAAAATTGGGCCTACAGGAATGACTATAACGGCACGGTTTGCCCATAAGACGGTCACCGATTCCAAAAGTGAACGCGTCTATGCGACCGACAGGATGAGACCTTCCATAGGAGACCATCAAAAGTTGTCTAGGCCAAAGTCACCTTTTGGCCCATTTTTGGGCATGAGCTTAACGGCACGGGTTGCCGATAAGACGGCAACCGATTCCAAAAGTGAATGCGTCTATGCGACCGGCAGGATGTGAGCTTCCATAGGAGACCATCAAAAGTTGTCTAGGCCAAAGTGACTTTTGGCCCAAAATTGGGCCTACAGGAATGACTATAACGCCACGGTTTGCCCATAAGACGGTCACCGATTCCAAAAGTGAACGCGTCTATGCGACCGACAGGATGAGACCTTCCATAGGAGACCATCAAAAGTTGTCTAGGCCAAAGTCACCTTTTGGCCCATTTTTGGGCATGAGCTTAACGGCACGGGTTGCCGATAAGACGGCAACCGATTCCAAAAGTGAATGCGTCTATGCGACCGGCAGGATGTGAGCTTCCATAGGAGACCATCAAAAGTTGTCTAGGCCAAAGTGACTTTTGGCCCAAAATTGGGCCTACAGGAATGACTATAACGGCACGGTTTGCCCATAAGACGGTCACCGATTCCAAAAGTGAACGCGTCTATGCGACCGACAGGATGAGACCTTCCATAGGAGACCATCAAAAGTTGTCTAGGCCAAAGTCACCTTTTGGGCATGAGCTTAACGGCACGGGTTGCCGATAAGACGGCAACCGATTCCAAAAGTGAATGCGTCTATGCGACCGGCAGGATGTGAGCTTCCATAGGAGACCATCAAAAGTTGTCTAGGCCAAAGTGACTTTTGGCCCAAAATTGGGCCTACAGGAATGACTATAACGGCACGGTTTGCCCATAAGACGGTCACCGATTCCAAAAGTGAACGCGTCTATGCGACCGACAGGATGAGACCTTCCATAGGAGACCATCAAAAGTTGTCTAGGCCACAGTCACCTTTTGGCCCATTTTTGGGCATGAGCTTAACGGCACGGGTTGCCGATAAGACGGCAACCGATTCCAAAAGTGAATGCGTCTATGCGACCGGCAGGATGTGAGCTTCCATAGGAGACCATCAAAATTTGTCTAGGCCAAAGTGACTTTTGGCCCAAAATTGGGCCTACAGGAATGACTATAACGGCACGGTTTGCCCATAAGACGGTCACCGATTCCAAAAGTGAACGCGTCTATGCGACCGACAGGATGAGACCTTCCATAGGAGACCATCAAAAGTTGTCTAGGCCAAAGTCACCTTTTGGCCCATTTTTGGGCATGAGCTTAACGGCACGGGTTGCCGATAAGACGGCAACCGATTCCAAAAGTGAATGCGTCTATGCGACCGGCAGGATGTGAGCTTCCATAGGAGACCATCAAAAGTTGTCTAGGCCAAAGTGACTTTTGGCCAAAATTGGGCCTACAGGAATGACTATAACGGCACGGTTTGCCCATAAGACGGTCACCGATTCCAAAAGTAAACGCGTCTATGCGACCGACAGGATGAGACCTTCCATAGGAGACCATCAAAAGTTGTCTAGGCCAAAGTCACCTTTTGGCCCATTTTTGGGCATGAGCTTAACGGCACGGGTTGCCGATAAGACGGCAACCGATTCCAAAAGTGAATGCGTCTATGCGACCGGCAGGATGTGAGCTTCCATAGGAGACCATCAAAAGTTGTCTAGGCCAAAGTGACTTTTGGCCCAAAATTGGGCCTACAGGAATGACTATAACGGCACGGTTTGCCCATAAGACGGTCACCGATTCCAAAAGTAAACGCGTCTATGCGACCGACAGGATGAGACCTTCCATAGGAGACCATCAAAAGTTGTCTAGGCCAAAGTCACCTTTTGGCCCATTTTTGGGCATGAGCTTAACGGCACGGGTTGCCGATAAGACGGCAACCGATTCCAAAAGTGAATGCGTCTATGCGACCGGCAGGATGTGAGCTTCCATAGGAGACCATCAAAAGTTGTCTAGGCCAAAGTGACTTTTGGCCCAAAATTGGGCCTACAGGAATGACTATAACGGCACGGTTTGCCCATAAGACGGTCACCGATTCCAAAAGTGAACGCGTCTATGCGACCGACAGGATGAGACCTTCCATAGGAGACCATCAAAAGTTGTCTAGGCCAAAGTCACCTTTTGGCCCATTTTTGGGCATGAGCTTAACGGCACGGGTTGCCGATAAGACGGCAACCGATTCCAAAAGTGAATGCGTCTATGCGACCGGCAGGATGTGAGCTTCCATAGGAGACCATCAAAATTTGTCTAGGCCAAAGTGACTTTTGGCCCAAAATTGGGCCTACAGGAATGACTATAACGGCACGGTTTGCCCATAAGACGGTCACCGATTCCAAAAGTGAACGCGTCTATGCGACCGACAGGATGAGACCTTCCATAGGAGACCATCAAAAGTTGTCTAGGCCACAGTCACCTTTTGGCCCATTTTTGGGCATGAGCTTAACGGCACGGGTTGCCGATAAGACGGCAACCGATTCCAAAAGTGAATGCGTCTATGCGACCGGCAGGATGTGAGCTTCCATAGGAGACCATCAAAATTTGTCTAGGCCAAAGTGACTTTTGGCCCAAAATTGGGCCTACAGGAATGACTATAACGGCACGGTTTGCCCATAAGACGGTCACCGATTCCAAAAGTGAACGCGTCTATGCGACCGACAGGATGAGACCTTCCATAGGAGACCATCAAAAGTTGTCTAGGCCAAAGTCACCTTTTGGCCCATTTTTGGGCATGAGCTTAACGGCACGGGTTGCCGATAAGACGGCAACCGATTCCAAAAGTGAATGCGTCTATGCGACCGGCAGGATGTGAGCTTCCATAGGAGACCATCAAAAGTTGTCTAGGCCAAAGTGACTTTTGGCCCAAAATTGGGCCTACAGGAATGACTATAACGGCACGGTTTGCCCATAAGACGGTCACCGATTCCAAAAGTGAACGCGTCTATGCGACCGACAGGATGAGACCTTCCATAGGAGACCATCAAAAGTTGTCTAGGCCAAAGTCACCTTTTGGCCCATTTTTGGGCATGAGCTTAACGGCACGGGTTGCCGATAAGACGGCAACCGATTCCAAAAGTGAATGCGTCTATGCGACCGGCAGGATGTGAGCTTCCATAGGAGACCATCAAAAGTTGTCTAGGCCAAAGTGACTTTTGGCCCAAAATTGGGCCTACAGGAATGACTATAACGGCACGGTTTGCCCATAAGACGGTCACCGATTCCAAAAGTGAACGCGTCTATGCGACCGACAGGATGAGACCTTCCATAGGAGACCATCAAAAGTTGTCTAGGCCAAAGTCACCTTTTGGCCCATTTTTGGGCATGAGCTTAACGGCACGGGTTGCCGATAAGACGGCAACCGATTCCAAAAGTGAATGCGTCTATGCGACCGGCAGGATGTGAGCTTCCATAGGAGACCATCAAAAGTTGTCTAGGCCAAAGTGACTTTTGGCCCAAAATTGGGCCTACAGGAATGACTATAACGGCACGGTTTGCCCATAAGACGGTCACCGATTCCAAAAGTGAACGCGTCTATGCGACCGACAGGATGAGACCTTCCATAGGAGACCATCAAAAGTTGTCTAGGCCAAAGTCACCTTTTGGCCCATTTTTGGGCATGAGCTTAACGGCACGGGTTGCCGATAAGACGGCAACCGATTCCAAAAGTGAATGCGTCTATGCGACCGGCAGGATGTGAGCTTCCATAGGAGACCATCAAAAGTTGTCTAGGCCAAAGTGACTTTTGGCCCAAAATTGGGCCTACAGGAATGACTATAACGGCACGGTTTGCCCATAAGACGGTCACCGATTCCAAAAGTGAACGCGTCTATGCGACCGACAGGATGAGACCTTCCATAGGAGACCATCAAAAGTTGTCTAGGCCAAAGTCACCTTTTGGCCCATTTTTGGGCATGAGCTTAACGGCACGGGTTGCCGATAAGACGGCAACCGATTCCAAAAGTGAATGCGTCTATGCGACCGGCAGGATGTGAGCTTCCATAGGAGACCATCAAAAGTTGTCTAGGCCAAAGTGACTTTTGGCCCAAAATTGGGCCTACAGGAATGACTATAACGGCACGGTTTGCCCATAAGACGGTCACCGATTCCAAAAGTGAACGCGTCTATGCGACCGACAGGATGAGACCTTCCATAGGAGACCATCAAAAGTTGTCTAGGCCAAAGTCACCTTTTGGCCCATTTTTGGGCATGAGCTTAACGGCACGGGTTGCCGATAAGACGGCAACCGATTCCAAAAGTGAATGCGTCTATGCGACCGGCAGGATGTGAGCTTCCATAGGAGACCATCAAAAGTTGTCTAGGCCAAAGTGACTTTTGGCCCAAAATTGGGCCTACAGGAATGACTATAACGGCACGGTTTGCCCATAAGACGGTCACCGATTCCAAAAGTGAACGCGTCTATGCGACCGACAGGATGAGACCTTCCATAGGAGACCATCAAAAGTTGTCTAGGCCAAAGTCACCTTTTGGCCCATTTTTGGGCATGAGCTTAACGGCACGGGTTGCCGATAAGACGGCAACCGATTCCAAAAGTGAATGCGTCTATGCGACCGGCAGGATGAGACCTTCCATAGGAGACCATCAAAAGTTGTCTAGGCCAAAGTCACCTTTTGGCCCATTTTTGGGCATGAGCTTAACGGCACGGGTTGCCGATAAGACGGCAACCGATTCCAAAAGTGAATGCGTCTATGCGACCGGCAGGATGTGAGCTTCCATAGGAGACCATCAAAATTTGTCTAGGCCAAAGTGACTTTTGGCCCAAAATTGGGCCTACAGGAATGACTATAACGGCACGGTTTGCCCATAAGACGGTCACCGATTCCAAAAGTGAACGCGTCTATGCGACCGACAGGATGAGACCTTCCATAGGAGACCATCAAAAGTTGTCTAGGCCAAAGTCACCTTTTGGCCCATTTTTGGGCATGAGCTTAACGGCACGGGTTGCCGATAAGACGGCAACCGATTCCAAAAGTGAATGCGTCTATGCGACCGGCAGGATGTGAGCTTCCATAGGAGACCATCAAAAGTTGTCTAGGCCAAAGTGACTTTTGGCCCAAAATTGGGCCTACAGGAATGACTATAACGGCACGGTTTGCCCATAAGACGGTCACCGATTCCAAAAGTGAACGCGTCTATGCGACCGACAGGATGAGACCTTCCATAGGAGACCATCAAAAGTTGTCTAGGCCAAAGTCACCTTTTGGCCCATTTTTGGGCATGAGCTTAACGGCACGGGTTGCCGATAAGACGGCAACCGATTCCAAAAGTGAATGCGTCTATGCGACCGGCAGGATGTGAGCTTCCATAGGAGACCATCAAAAGTTGTCTAGGCCAAAGTGACTTTTGGCCCAAAATTGGGCCTACAGGAATGACTATAACGGCACGGTTTGCCCATAAGACGGTCACCGATTCCAAAAGTGAACGCGTCTATGCGACCGACAGGATGAGACCTCCCATAGGAGACCATCAAAAGTTGTCTAGGCCAAAGTCACCTTTTGGCCCATTTTTGGGCATGAGCTTAACGGCACGGGTTGCCGATAAGACGGCAACCGATTCCAAAAGTGAATGCGTCTATGCGACCGGCAGGATGTGAGCTTCCATAGGAGACCATCAAAAGTTGTCTAGGCCAAAGTGACTTTTGGCCCAAAATTGGGCCTACAGGAATGACTATAACGGCACGGTTTGCCCATAAGACGGTCACCGATTCCAAAAGTGAACGCGTCTATGCGACCGACAGGATGAGACCTTCCATAGGAGACCATCAAAAGTTGTCTAGGCCAAAGTCACCTTTTGGCCCATTTTTGGGCATGAGCTTAACGGCACGGGTTGCCGATAAGACGGCAACCGATTCCAAAAGTGAATGCGTCTATGCGACCGGCAGGATGTGAGCTTCCATAGGAGACCATCAAAAGTTGTCTAGGCCAAAGTGACTTTTGGCCCAAAATTGGGCCTACAGGAATGACTATAACGGCACGGTTTGCCCATAAGACGGTCACCGATTCCAAAAGTGAACGCGTCTATGCGACCGACAGGATGAGACCTTCCATAGGAGACCATCAAAAGTTGTCTAGGCCAAAGTCACCTTTTGGCCCATTTTTGGGCATGAGCTTAACGGCACGGGTTGCCGATAAGACGGCAACCGATTCCAAAAGTGAATGCGTCTATGCGACCGGCAGGATGTGAGCTTCCATAGGAGACCATCAAAAGTTGTCTAGGCCAAAGTGACTTTTGGCCCAAAATTGGGCCTACAGGAATGACTATAACGGCACGGTTTGCCCATAAGACGGTCACCGATTCCAAAAGTGAACGCGTCTATGCGACCGACAGGATGAGACCTTCCATAGGAGACCATCAAAAGTTGTCTAGGCCAAAGTCACCTTTTGGCCCATTTTTGGGCATGAGCTTAACGGCACGGGTTGCCGATAAGACGGCAACCGATTCCAAAAGTGAATGCGTCTATGCGACCGGCAGGATGTGAGCTTCCATAGGAGACCATCAAAAGTTGTCTAGGCCAAAGTGACTTTTGGCCCAAAATTGGGCCTACAGGAATGACTATAACGGCACGGTTTGCCCATAAGACGGTCACCGATTCCAAAAGTGAACGCGTCTATGCGACCGACAGGATGAGACCTTCCATAGGAGACCATCAAAAGTTGTCTAGGCCAAAGTCACCTTTTGGCCCATTTTTGGGCATGAGCTTAACGGCACGGGTTGCCGATAAGACGGCAACCGATTCCAAAAGTGAATGCGTCTATGCGACCGGCAGGATGTGAGCTTCCATAGGAGACCATCAAAAGTTGTCTAGGCCAAAGTGACTTTTGGCCCAAAATTGGGCCTACAGGAATGACTATAACGGCACGGTTTGCCCATAAGACGGTCACCGATTCCAAAAGTGAACGCGTCTATGCGACCGACAGGATGAGACCTTCCATAGGAGACCATCAAAAGTTGTCTAGGCCAAAGTCACCTTTTGGCCCATTTTTGGGCATGAGCTTAACGGCACGGGTTGCCGATAAGACGGCAACCGATTCCAAAAGTGAATGCGTCTATGCGACCGGCAGGATGTGAGCTTCCATAGGAGACCATCAAAAGTTGTCTAGGCCAAAGTGACTTTTGGCCCAAAATTGGGCCTACAGGAATGACTATAACGGCACGGTTTGCCCATAAGACGGTCACCGATTCCAAAAGTGAACGCGTCTATGCGACCGACAGGATGAGACCTTCCATAGGAGACCATCAAAAGTTGTCTAGGCCAAAGTCACCTTTTGGCCCATTTTTGGGCATGAGCTTAACGGCACGGGTTGCCGATAAGACGGCAACCGATTCCAAAAGTGAATGCGTCTATGCGACCGGCAGGATGTGAGCTTCCATAGGAGACCATCAAAAGTTGTCTAGGCCAAAGTGACTTTTGGCCCAAAATTGGGCCTACAGGAATGACTATAACGGCACGGTTTGCCCATAAGACGGTCACCGATTCCAAAAGTGAACGCGTCTATGCGACCGACAGGATGAGACCTTCCATAGGAGACCATCAAAAGTTGTCTAGGCCAAAGTCACCTTTTGGCCCATTTTTGGGCATGAGCTTAACGGCACGGGTTGCCGATAAGACGGCAACCGATTCCAAAAGTGAATGCGTCTATGCGACCGGCAGGATGTGAGCTTCCATAGGAGACCATCAAAAGTTGTCTAGGCCAAAGTGACTTTTGGCCCAAAATTGGGCCTACAGGAATGACTATAACGGCACGGTTTGCCCATAAGACGGTCACCGATTCCAAAAGTGAACGCGTCTATGCGACCGACAGGATGAGACCTTCCATAGGAGACCATCAAAAGTTGTCTAGGCCAAAGTCACCTTTTGGCCCATTTTTGGGCATGAGCTTAACGGCACGGGTTGCCGATAAGACGGCAACCGATTCCAAAAGTGAATGCGTCTATGCGACCGGCAGGATGTGAGCTTCCATAGGAGACCATCAAAAGTTGTCTAGGCCAAAGTGACTTTTGGCCCAAAATTGGGCCTACAGGAATGACTATAACGGCACGGTTTGCCCATAAGACGGTCACCGATTCCAAAAGTGAACGCGTCTATGCGACCGACAGGATGAGACCTTCCATAGGAGACCATCAAAAGTTGTCTAGGCCAAAGTCACCTTTTGGCCCATTTTTGGGCATGAGCTTAACGGCACGGGTTGCCGATAAGACGGCAACCGATTCCAAAAGTGAATGCGTCTATGCGACCGGCAGGATGTGAGCTTCCATAGGAGACCATCAAAAGTTGTCTAGGCCAAAGTGACTTTTGGCCCAAAATTGGGCCTACAGGAATGACTATAACGGCACGGTTTGCCCATAAGACGGTCACCGATTCCAAAAGTGAACGCGTCTATGCGACCGACAGGATGAGACCTTCCATAGGAGACCATCAAAAGTTGTCTAGGCCAAAGTCACCTTTTGGCCCATTTTTGGGCATGAGCTTAACGGCACGGGTTGCCGATAAGACGGCAACCGATTCCAAAAGTGAATGCGTCTATGCGACCGGCAGGATGTGAGCTTCCATAGGAGACCATCAAAAGTTGTCTAGGCCAAAGTGACTTTTGGCCCAAAATTGGGCCTACAGGAATGACTATAACGGCACGGTTTGCCCATAAGACGGTCACCGATTCCAAAAGTGAACGCGTCTATGCGACCGACAGGATAAGACCTTCCATAGGAGACCATCAAAAGTTGTCTAGGCCAAAGTCACCTTTTGGCCCATTTTTGGGCATGAGCTTAACGGCACGGGTTGCCGATAAGACGGCAACCGATTCCAAAAGTGAATGCGTCTATGCGACCGGCAGGATGTGAGCTTCCATAGGAGACCATCAAAAGTTGTCTAGGCCAAAGTGACTTTTGGCCCAAAATTGGGCCTACAGGAATGACTATAACGGCACGGTTTGCCCATAAGACGGTCACCGATTCCAAAAGTGAACGCGTCTATGCGACCGACAGGATGAGACCTTCCATAGGAGACCATCAAAAGTTGTCTAGGCCAAAGTCACCTTTTGGCCCATTTTTGGGCATGAGCTTAACGGCACGGGTTGCCGATAAGACGGCAACCGATTCCAAAAGTGAATGCGTCTATGCGACCGGCAGGATGTGAGCTTCCATAGGAGACCATCAAAAGTTGTCTAGGCCAAAGTGACTTTTGGCCCAAAATTGGGCCTACAGGAATGACTATAACGGCACGGTTTGCCCATAAGACGGTCACCGATTCCAAAAGTGAACGCGTCTATGCGACCGACAGGATGAGACCTTCCATAGGAGACCATCAAAAGTTGTCTAGGCCAAAGTCACCTTTTGGCCCATTTTTGGGCATGAGCTTAACGGCACGGGTTGCCGATAAGACGGCAACCGATTCCAAAAGTGAATGCGTCTATGCGACCGGCAGGATGTGAGCTTCCATAGGAGACCATCAAAAGTTGTCTAGGCCAAAGTGACTTTTGGCCCAAAATTGGGCCTACAGGAATGACTATAACGGCACGGTTTGCCCATAAGACGGTCACCGATTCCAAAAGTGAACGCGTCTATGCGACCGACAGGATGAGACCTTCCATAGGAGACCATCAAAAGTTGTCTAGGCCAAAGTCACCTTTTGGCCCATTTTTGGGCATGAGCTGAACGGCACGGGTTGCCGATAAGACGGCAACCGATTCCAAAAGTGAATGCGTCTATGCGACCGGCAGGATGTGAGCTTCCATAGGAGACCATCAAAAGTTGTCTAGGCCAAAGTGACTTTTGGCCCAAAATTGGGCCTACAGGAATGACTATAACGGCACGGTTTGCCCATAAGACTGTCACCGATTCCAAAAGTGAACAGGATGTGAGCTTCCATAGGAGACCATCAAAAGTTGTCTAGGCCAAAGTGACTTTTGGCCCAAAATTGGGCCTACAGGAATGACTATAACGGCACGGTTTGCCCATAAGACGGTCACCGATTCCAAAAGTGAACGCGTCTATGCGACCGACAGGATGAGACCTTCCATAGGAGACCATCAAAAGTTGTCTAGGCCAAAGTCACCTTTTGGCCCATTTTTGGGCACGAGCTTAACGGCACGGGTTGCCAATAAGACGGCAACCGATTCCAAAAGTGAATGCGTCTATGCGACCGGCAGGATGTGAGCTTCCATAGGAGACCATCAAAAGTTGTCTAGGCCAAAGTGACTTTTGGCCCAAAATTGGGCCTACAGGAATGACTATAACGGCACGGTTTGCCCATAAGACGGTCACCGATTCCAAAAGTGAACGCGTCTATGCGACCGACAGGATGAGACCTTCCATAGGAGACCATCAAAAGTTGTCTAGGCCAAAGTCACCTTTTGGCCCATTTTTGGGCATGAGCTTAACGGCACGGGTTGCCGATAAGACGGCAACCGATTCCAAAAGTGAATGCGTCTATGCGACCGGCAGGATGTGAGCTTCCATAGGAGACCATCAAAAGTTGTCTAGGCCAAAGTGACTTTTGGCCCAAAATTGGGCCTACAGGAATGACTATAACGGCACGGTTTGCCCATAAGACGGTCACCGATTCCAAAAGTGAATGCGTCTATGCGACCGACAGGATGAGACCTTCCATAGGAGACCATCAAAAGTTGTCTAGGCCAAAGTCACCTTTTGGCCCATTTTTGGGCATGAGCTTAACGGCACGGGTTGCCGATAAGACGGCAACCGATTCCAAAAGTGAATGCGTCTATGCGACCGGCAGGATGTGAGCTTCCATAGGAGACCATCAAAAGTTGTCTAGGCCAAAGTGACTTTTGGCCCAAAATTGGGCCTACAGGAATGACTATAACGGCACGGTTTGCCCATAAGACGGTCACCGATTCCAAAAGTGAACGCGTCTATGCGACCGACAGGATGATACCTTCCATAGGAGACCATCAAAAGTTGTCTAGGCCAAAGTCACCTTTTGGCCCATTTTTGGGCATGAGCTTAACGGCACGGGTTGCCGATAAGACGGCAACCGATTCCAAAAGTGAATGCGTCTATGCAACCGGCAGGATGTGAGCTTCCATAGGAGACCATCAAAAGTTGTCTAGGCCAAAGTGACTTTTGGCCCAAAATTGGGCCTACAGGAATGACTATAACGGCAAGGTTTGCCCATAAGACTGTCACCGATTCCAAAAGTGAATGCGTCTATGCGACCGACAGGATGAGACCTTCCATAGGAGACCATCAAAAGTTGTCTAGGCCAAAGTCACCTTTTGGCCCATTTTTGGGCATGAGCTTAACGGCACGGGTTGCCGATAAGACGGCAACCGATTCCAAAAGTGAATGCGTCTATGCGACCGGCAGGATGTGAGCTTCCATAGGAGACCATCAAAAGTTGTCTAGGCCAAAGTGACTTTTGGCCCAAAATTGGGCCTACAGGAATGACTATAACGGCACGGTTTGCCCATAAGACGGTCACCGATTCCAAAAGTGAACGCGTCTATGCGACCGACAGGATGAGACCTTCCATAGGAGACCATCAAAAGTTGTCTAGGCCAAAGTCACCTTTTGGCCCATTTTTGGGCATGAGCTTAACGGCACGGGTTGCCGATAAGACGGCAACCGATTCCAAAAGTGAATGCGTCTATGCGACCGGCAGGATGTGAGCTTCCTTAGGAGACCATCAAAAGTTGTCTAGGCCAAAGTGACTTTTGGCCCAAAATTGGGCCTACAGGAATGACTATAACGGCACGGTTTGCCCATAAGACGGTCACCGATTCCAAAAGTGAACGCGTCTATGCGACCGACAGGATGAGACCTTCCATAGGAGACCATCAAAAGTTGTCTAGGCCAAAGTCACCTTTTGGCCCATGTTTGGGCATGAGCTTAACGGCACGGGTTGCCGATAAGACGGCAACCGATTCCAAAAGTGAATGCGTCTATGCGACCGGCAGTATGTGAGCTTCCATAGGAGACCATCAAAAGTTGTCTAGGCCAAAGTGACTTTTGGCCCAAAATTGGGCCTACAGGAATGACTATAACGGCACGGTTTGCCCATAAGACGGTCACCGATTCCAAAAGTGAACGCGTCTATGCGACCGACAGGATGAGACCTTCCATAGGAGACCATCAAAAGTTGTCTAGGCCAAAGTCACCTTTTGGCCCATTTTTGGGCATGAGCTTAACGGCACGGGTTGCCGATAAGACGGCAACCGATTCAAAAAGTGAATGCGTCTATGCGACCGGCAGGATGTGAGCTTCCATAGGAGACCATCAAAAGTTGTCTAGGCCAAAGTGACTTTTGGCCCAAAATTGGGCCTACAGGAATGACTATAACGGCACGGTTTGCCCATAAGACGGTCACCGATTCCAAAAGTGAACGCGTCTATGCGACCGACAGGATGAGACCTTCCATAGGAGACCATCAAAAGTTGTCTAGGCCAAAGTCACCTTTTGGCCCATTTTTGGGCATGAGCTTAACGGCACGGGTTGCCGATAAGACGGCAACCGATTCCAAAAGTGAATGCGTCTATGCGACCGGCAGGATGTGAGCTTCCATAGGAGACCATCAAAAGTTGTCTAGGCCAAAGTGACTTTTGGCCCAAAATTGGGCCTACAGGAATGACTATAACGGCACGGTTTGCCCATAAGACGGTCACCGATTCCAAAAGTGAACGCGTCTATGCGACCGACAGGATGAGACCTTCCATAGGAGACCATCAAAAGTTGTCTAGGCCAAAGTCACCTTTTGGCCCATTTTTGGGCATGAGCTTAACGGCACGGGTTGCCGATAAGACGGCAACCGATTCCAAAAGTGAATGCGTCTATGCGACCGGCAGGATGTGAGCTTCCATAGGAGACCATCAAAAGTTGTCTAGGCCAAAGTGACTTTTGGCCCAAAATTGGGCCTACAGGAATGACTATAACGGCACGGTTTGCCCATAAGACGGTCACCGATTCCAAAAGTGAACGCGTCTATGCGACCGACAGGATGAGACCTTCCATAGGAGACCATCAAAAGTTGTCTAGGCCAAAGTCACCTTTTGGCCCATTTTTGGGCATGAGCTTAACGGCACGGGTTGCCGATAAGACGGCAACCGATTCCAAAAGTGAATGCGTCTATGCGACCGGCAGGATGTGAGCTTCCATAGGAGACCATCAAAAGTTGTCTAGGCCAAAGTGACTTTTGGCCCAAAATTGGGCCTACAGGAATGACTATAACGGCACGGTTTGCCCATAAGACGGTCACCGATTCCAAAAGTGAACGCGTCTATGCGACCGACAGGATGAGACCTTCCATAGGAGACCATCAAAAGTTGTCTAGGCCAAAGTCACCTTTTGGCCCATTTTTGGGCATGAGCTTAACGGCACGGGTTGCCGATAAGACGGCAACCGATTCCAAAAGTGAATGCGTCTATGCGACCGGCAGGATGTGAGCTTCCATAGGAGACCATCAAAAGTTGTCTAGGCCAAAGTGACTTTTGGCCCAAAATTGGGCCTACAGGAATGACTATAACGGCACGGTTTGCCCATAAGACGGTCACCGATTCCAAAAGTGAACGCGTCTATGCGACCGACAGGATGAGACCTTCCATAGGAGACCATCAAAAGTTGTCTAGGCCAAAGTCACCTTTTGGCCCATTTTTGGGCATGAGCTTAACGGCACGGGTTGCCGATAAGACGGCAACCGATTCCAAAAGTGAATGCGTCTATGCGACCGGCAGGATGTGAGCTTCCATAGGAGACCATCAAAAGTTGTCTAGGCCAAAGTGACTTTTGGCCCAAAATTGGGCCTACAGGAATGACTATAACGGCACGGTTTGCCCATAAGACGGTCACCGATTCCAAAAGTGAACGCGTCTATGCGACCGACAGGATGAGACCTTCCATAGGAGACCATCAAAAGTTGTCTAGGCCAAAGTCACCTTTTGGCCCATTTTTGGGCATGAGCTTAACGGCACGGGTTGCCGATAAGACGGCAACCGATTCCAAAAGTGAATGCGTCTATGCGACCGGCAGGATGTGAGCTTCCATAGGAGACCATCAAAAGTTGTCTAGGCCAAAGTGACTTTTGGCCCAAAATTGGGCCTACAGGAATGACTATAACGGCACGGTTTGCCCATAAGACGGTCACCGATTCCAAAAGTGAACGCGTCTATGCGACCGACAGGATGAGACCTTCCATAGGAGACCATCAAAAGTTGTCTAGGCCAAAGTCACCTTTTGGCCCATTTTTGGGCATGAGCTTAACGGCACGGGTTGCCGATAAGACGGCAACCGATTCCAAAAGTGAATGCGTCTATGCGACCGGCAGGATGTGAGCTTCCATAGGAGACCATCAAAAGTTGTCTAGGCCAAAGTGACTTTTGGCCCAAAATTGGGCCTACAGGAATGACTATAACGGCACAGTTTGCCCATAAGACGGTCACCGATTCCAAAAGTGAACGCATCTATGCGACCGACAGGATGAGACCTTCCATAGGAGACCATCAAAAGTTGTCTAGGCCAAAGTCACCTTTTGGCCCATTTTTGGGCATGAGCTTAACGGCACGGGTTGCCGATAAGACGGCAACCGATTCCAAAAGTGAATGCGTCTATGCGACCGGCAGGATGTGAGCTTCCATAGGAGACCATCAAAAGTTGTCTAGGCCAAAGTGACTTTTGGCCCAAAATTGGGCCTACAGGAATGACTATAACGGCACGGTTTGCCCATAAGACGGTCACCGATTCCAAAAGTGAACGCGTCTATGCGACCGACAGGATGAGACCTTCCATAGGAGACCATCAAAAGTTGTCTAGGCCAAAGTCACCTTTTGGCCCATTTTTGGGCATGAGCTTAACGGCACGGGTTGCCGATAAGACGGCAACCGATTCCAAAAGTGAATGCGTCTATGCGACCGGCAGGATGTGAGCTTCCATAGGAGACCATCAAAAGTTGTCTAGGCCAAAGTGACTTTTGGCCCAAAATTGGGCCTACAGGAATGACTATAACGGCACGGTTTGCCCATAAGACGGTCACCGATTCCAAAAGTGAACGCGTCTATGCGACCGACAGGATGAGACCTTCCATAGGAGACCATCAAAAGTTGTCTAGGCCAAAGTCACCTTTTGGCCCATTTTTGGGCATGAGCTTAACGGCACGGGTTGCCGATAAGACGGCAACCGATTCCAAAAGTGAATGCGTCTATGCGACCGGCAGGATGTGAGCTTCCATAGGAGACCATCAAAAGTTGTCTAGGCCAAAGTGACTTTTGGCCCAAAATTGGGCCTACAGGAATGACTATAACGGCACGGTTTGCCCATAAGACGGTCACCGATTCCAAAAGTGAACGCGTCTATGCGACCGACAGGATGAGACCTTCCATAGGAGACCATCAAAAGTTGTCTAGGCCAAAGTCACCTTTTGGCCCATTTTTGGGCATGAGCTTAACGGCACGGGTTGCCGATAAGACGGCAACCGATTCCAAAAGTGAATGCGTCTATGCGACCGGCAGGATGTGAGCTTCCATAGGAGACCATCAAAAGTTGTCTAGGCCAAAGTGACTTTTGGCCCAAAATTGGGCCTACAGGAATGACTATAACGGCACAGTTTGCCCATAAGACGGTCACCGATTCCAAAAGTGAACGCATCTATGCGACCGACAGGATGAGACCTTCCATAGGAGACCATCAAAAGTTGTCTAGGCCAAAGTCACCTTTTGGCCCATTTTTGGGCATGAGCTTAACGGCACGGGTTGCCGATAAGACGGCAACCGATTCCAAAAGTGAATGCGTCTATGCGACCGGCAGGATGTGAGCTTCCATAGGAGACCATCAAAAGTTGTCTAGGCCAAAGTGACTTTTGGCCCAAAATTGGGCCTACAGGAATGACTATAACGGCACGGTTTGCCCATAAGACGGTCACCGATTCCAAAAGTGAACGCGTCTATGCGACCGACAGGATGAGACCTTCCATAGGAGACCATCAAAAGTTGTCTAGGCCAAAGTCACATTTTGGCCCATTTTTGGGCATGAGCTTAACGGCACGGGTTGCCGATAAGACGGCAACCGATTCCAAAAGTGAACGCGTCTATGCGACCGGCAGGATGTGAGCTTCCATAGGAGACCATCAAAAGTTGTCTAGGCCAAAGTGACTTTTGGCCCAAAATTGGGCCTACAGGAATGACTATAACGGCACGGTTTGCCCATAAGACGGTCACCGATTCCAAAAGTAAACGCGTCTATGCGACCGACAGGATGAGACCTTCCATAGGAGACCATCAAAAGTTGTCTAGGCCAAAGTCACCTTTTGGCCCATTTTTGGGCATGAGCTTAACGGCACGGGTTGCCGATAAGACGGCAACCGATTCCAAAAGTGAATGCGTCTATGCGACCGGCAGGATGTGAGCTTCCATAGGAGACCATCAAAAGTTGTCTAGGCCAAAGTGACTTTTGGCCCAAAATTGGGCCTACAGGAATGACTATAACGGCACGGTTTGCCCATAAGACGGTCACCGATTCCAAAAGTGAACGCGTCTATGCGACCGACAGGATGAGACCTTCCATAGGAGACCATCAAAAGTTGTCTAGGCCAAAGTCACCTTTTGGCCCATTTTTGGGCATGAGCTTAACGGCACGGGTTGCCGATAAGACGGCAACCGATTCCAAAAGTGAATGCGTCTATGCGACCGGCAGGATGTGAGCTTCCATAGGAGACCATCAAAAGTTGTCTAGGCCAAAGTGACTTTTGGCCCAAAATTGGGCCTACAGGAATGACTATAACGGCACGGTTTGCCCATAAGACGGTCACCGATTCCAAAAGTGAACGCGTCTATGCGACCGACAGGATGAGACCTTCCATAGGAGACCATCAAAAGTTGTCTAGGCCAAAGTCACCTTTTGGCCCATTTTTGGGCATGAGCTTAACGGCACGGGTTGCCGATAAGACGGCAACCGATTCCAAAAGTGAATGCGTCTATGCGACCGGCAGGATGTGAGCTTCCATAGGAGACCATCAAAAGTTGTCTAGGCCAAAGTGACTTTTGGCCCAAAATTGGGCCTACAGGAATGACTATAACGGCACAGTTTGCCCATAAGACGGTCACCGATTCCAAAAGTGAACGCATCTATGCGACCGACAGGATGAGACCTTCCATAGGAGACCATCAAAAGTTGTCTAGGCCAAAGTCACCTTTTGGCCCATTTTTGGGCATGAGCTTAACGGCACGGGTTGCCGATAAGACGGCAACCGATTCCAAAAGTGAATGCGTCTATGCGACCGGCAGGATGTGAGCTTCCATAGGAGACCATCAAAAGTTGTCTAGGCCAAAGTGACTTTTGGCCCAAAATTGGGCCTACAGGAATGACTATAACGGCACGGTTTGCCCATAAGACGGTCACCGATTCCAAAAGTGAACGCGTCTATGCGACCGACAGGATGAGACCTTCCATAGGAGACCATCAAAAGTTGTCTAGGCCAAAGTCACCTTTTGGCCCATTTTTGGGCATGAGCTTAACGGCACGGGTTGCCGATAAGACGGCAACCGATTCCAAAAGTGAACGCGTCTATGCGACCGGCAGGATGTGAGCTTCCATAGGAGACCATCAAAAGTTGTCTAGGCCAAAGTGACTTTTGGCCCAAAATTGGGCCTACAGGAATGACTATAACGGCACGGTTTGCCCATAAGACGGTCACCGATTCCAAAAGTAAACGCGTCTATGCGACCGACAGGATGAGACCTTCCATAGGAGACCATCAAAAGTTGTCTAGGCCAAAGTCACCTTTTGGCCCATTTTTGGGCATGAGCTTAACGGCACGGGTTGCCGATAAGACGGCAACCGATTCCAAAAGTGAATGCGTCTATGCGACCGGCAGGATGTGAGCTTCCATAGGAGACCATCAAAAGTTGTCTAGGCCAAAGTGACTTTTGGC
Source organism: Gibbula magus (assembly GCA_936450465.1). Lineage (NCBI taxonomy): Eukaryota > Metazoa > Mollusca > Gastropoda > Trochida > Trochidae > Gibbula > Gibbula magus. Next base: position 95,360 of record CAKZFU010000009.1, read on the forward strand.
CCAAAATTGGGCCTACAGGAATGACTATAACGGCACGGTTTGCCCATAAGACGGTCACCGATTCCAAAAGTGAACGCGTCTATGCGACCGACAGGATGAGACCTTCCATAGGAGACCATCAAAAGTTGTCTAGGCCAAAGTCACCTTTTGGCCCATTTTTGGGCATGAGCTTAACGGCACGGGTTGCCGATAAGACGGCAACCGATTCCAAAAGTGAATGCGTCTATGCGACCGGCAGGATGTGAGCTTCCATAGGAGACCATCAAAAGTTGTCTAGGCCAAAGTGACTTTTGGCCCAAAATTGGGCCTACAGGAATGACTATAACGGCACGGTTTGCCCATAAGACGGTCACCGATTCCAAAAGTGAACGCGTCTATGCGACCGACAGGATGAGACCTTCCATAGGAGACCATCAAAAGTTGTCTAGGCCAAAGTCACCTTTTGGCCCATTTTTGGGCATGAGCTTAACGGCACGGGTTGCCGATAAGACGGCAACCGATTCCAAAAGTGAATGCGTCTATGCGACCGGCAGGATGTGAGCTTCCATAGGAGACCATCAAAAGTTGTCTAGGCCAAAGTGACTTTTGGCCCAAAATTGGGCCTACAGGAATGACTATAACGGCACAGTTTGCCCATAAGACGGTCACCGATTCCAAAAGTGAACGCATCTATGCGACCGACAGGATGAGACCTTCCATAGGAGACCATCAAAAGTTGTCTAGGCCAAAGTCACCTTTTGGCCCATTTTTGGGCATGAGCTTAACGGCACGGGTTGCCGATAAGACGGCAACCGATTCCAAAAGTGAACGCGTCTATGCGACCGGCAGGATGTGAGCTTCCATAGGAGACCATCAAAAGTTGTCTAGGCCAAAGTGACTTTTGGCCCAAAATTGGGCCTACAGGAATGACTATAACGGCACGGTTTGCCCATAAGACGGTCACCGATTCCAAAAGTAAACGCGTCTATGCGACCGACAGGATGAGACCTTCCATAGGAGACCATCAAAAGTTGTCTAGGCCAAAGTCACCTTTTGGCCCATTTTTGGGCATGAGCTTAACGGCACGGGTTGCCGATAAGACGGCAACCGATTCCAAAAGTGAATGCGTCTATGCGACCGGCAGGATGTGAGCTTCCATAGGAGACCATCAAAAGTTGTCTAGGCCAAAGTGACTTTTGGCCCAAAATTGGGCCTACAGGAATGACTATAACGGCACGGTTTGCCCATAAGACGGTCACCGATTCCAAAAGTGAACGCGTCTATGCGACCGACAGGATGAGACCTTCCATAGGAGACCATCAAAAGTTGTCTAGGCCAAAGTCACCTTTTGGCCCATTTTTGGGCATGAGCTTAACGGCACGGGTTGCCGATAAGACGGCAACCGATTCCAAAAGTGAATGCGTCTATGCGACCGGCAGGATGTGAGCTTCCATAGGAGACCATCAAAAGTTGTCTAGGCCAAAGTGACTTTTGGCCCAAAATTGGGCCTACAGGAATGACTATAACGGCACGGTTTGCCCATAAGACGGTCACCGATTCCAAAAGTGAACGCGTCTATGCGACCGACAGGATGAGACCTTCCATAGGAGACCATCAAAAGTTGTCTAGGCCAAAGTCACCTTTTGGCCCATTTTTGGGCATGAGCTTAACGGCACGGGTTGCCGATAAGACGGCAACCGATTCCAAAAGTGAATGCGTCTATGCGACCGGCAGGATGTGAGCTTCCATAGGAGACCATCAAAAGTTGTCTAGGCCAAAGTGACTTTTGGCCCAAAATTGGGCCTACAGGAATGACTATAACGGCACAGTTTGCCCATAAGACGGTCACCGATTCCAAAAGTGAACGCATCTATGCGACCGACAGGATGAGACCTTCCATAGGAGACCATCAAAAGTTGTCTAGGCCAAAGTCACCTTTTGGCCCATTTTTGGGCATGAGCTTAACGGCACGGGTTGCCGATAAGACGGCAACCGATTCCAAAAGTGAATGCGTCTATGCGACCGGCAGGATGTGAGCTTCCATAGGAGACCATCAAAAGTTGTCTAGGCCAAAGTGACTTTTGGCCCAAAATTGGGCCTACAGGAATGACTATAACGGCACGGTTTGCCCATAAGACGGTCACCGATTCCAAAAGTGAACGCGTCTATGCGACCGACAGGATGAGACCTTCCATAGGAGACCATCAAAAGTTGTCTAGGCCAAAGTCACCTTTTGGCCCATTTTTGGGCATGAGCTTAACGGCACGGGTTGCCGATAAGACGGCAACCGATTCCAAAAGTGAACGCGTCTATGCGACCGGCAGGATGTGAGCTTCCATAGGAGACCATCAAAAGTTGTCTAGGCCAAAGTGACTTTTGGCCCAAAATTGGGCCTACAGGAATGACTATAACGGCACGGTTTGCCCATAAGACGGTCACCGATTCCAAAAGTAAACGCGTCTATGCGACCGACAGGATGAGACCTTCCATAGGAGACCATCAAAAGTTGTCTAGGCCAAAGTCACCTTTTGGCCCATTTTTGGGCATGAGCTTAACGGCACGGGTTGCCGATAAGACGGCAACCGATTCCAAAAGTGAATGCGTCTATGCGACCGGCAGGATGTGAGCTTCCATAGGAGACCATCAAAAGTTGTCTAGGCCAAAGTGACTTTTGGCCCAAAATTGGGCCTACAGGAATGACTATAACGGCACGGTTTGCCCATAAGACGGTCACCGATTCCAAAAGTGAACGCGTCTATGCGACCGACAGGATGAGACCTTCCATAGGAGACCATCAAAAGTTGTCTAGGCCAAAGTCACCTTTTGGCCCATTTTTGGGCATGAGCTTAACGGCACGGGTTGCCGATAAGACGGCAACCGATTCCAAAAGTGAATGCGTCTATGCGACCGGCAGGATGTGAGCTTCCATAGGAGACCATCAAAAGTTGTCTAGGCCAAAGTGACTTTTGGCCCAAAATTGGGCCTACAGGAATGACTATAACGGCACGGTTTGCCCATAAGACGGTCACCGATTCCAAAAGTGAACGCGTCTATGCGACCGACAGGATGAGACCTTCCATAGGAGACCATCAAAAGTTGTCTAGGCCAAAGTCACCTTTTGGCCCATTTTTGGGCATGAGCTTAACGGCACGGGTTGCCGATAAGACGGCAACCGATTCCAAAAGTGAATGCGTCTATGCGACCGGCAGGATGTGAGCTTCCATAGGAGACCATCAAAAGTTGTCTAGGCCAAAGTGACTTTTGGCCCAAAATTGGGCCTACAGGAATGACTATAACGGCACAGTTTGCCCATAAGACGGTCACCGATTCCAAAAGTGAACGCATCTATGCGACCGACAGGATGAGACCTTCCATAGGAGACCATCAAAAGTTGTCTAGGCCAAAGTCACCTTTTGGCCCATTTTTGGGCATGAGCTTAACGGCACGGGTTGCCGATAAGACGGCAACCGATTCCAAAAGTGAATGCGTCTATGCGACCGGCAGGATGTGAGCTTCCATAGGAGACCATCAAAAGTTGTCTAGGCCAAAGTGACTTTTGGCCCAAAATTGGGCCTACAGGAATGACTATAACGGCACGGTTTGCCCATAAGACGGTCACCGATTCCAAAAGTGAACGCGTCTATGCGACCGACAGGATGAGACCTTCCATAGGAGACCATCAAAAGTTGTCTAGGCCAAAGTCACCTTTTGGCCCATTTTTGGGCATGAGCTTAACGGCACGGGTTGCCGATAAGACGGCAACCGATTCCAAAAGTGAACGCGTCTATGCGACCGGCAGGATGTGAGCTTCCATAGGAGACCATCAAAAGTTGTCTAGGCCAAAGTGACTTTTGGCCCAAAATTGGGCCTACAGGAATGACTATAACGGCACGGTTTGCCCATAAGACGGTCACCGATTCCAAAAGTAAACGCGTCTATGCGACCGACAGGATGAGACCTTCCATTGGAGACCATCAAAAGTTGTCTAGGCCAAAGTCACCTTTTGGCCCATTTTTGGGCATGAGCTTAACGGCACGGGTTGCCGATAAGACGGCAACCGATTCCAAAAGTGAATGCGTCTATGCGACCGGCAGGATGTGAGCTTCCATAGGAGACCATCAAAAGTTGTCTAGGCCAAAGTGACTTTTGGCCCAAAATTGGGCCTACAGGAATGACTATAACGGCACGGTTTGCCCATAAGACGGTCACCGATTCCAAAAGTGAACGCGTCTATGCGACCGACAGGATGAGACCTTCCATAGGAGACCATCAAAAGTTGTCTAGGCCAAAGTCACCTTTTGGCCCATTTTTGGGCATGAGCTTAACGGCACGGGTTGCCGATAAGACGGCAACCGATTCCAAAAGTGAATGCGTCTATGCGACCGGCAGGATGTGAGCTTCCATAGGAGACCATCAAAAGTTGTCTAGGCCAAAGTGACTTTTGGCCCAAAATTGGGCCTACAGGAATGACTATAACGGCACGGTTTGCCCATAAGACGGTCACCGATTCCAAAAGTGAACGCGTCTATGCGACCGACAGGATGAGACCTTCCATAGGAGACCATCAAAAGTTGTCTAGGCCAAAGTCACCTTTTGGCCCATTTTTGGGCATGAGCTTAACGGCACGGGTTGCCGATAAGACGGCAACCGATTCCAAAAGTGAATGCGTCTATGCGACCGGCAGGATGTGAGCTTCCATAGGAGACCATCAAAAGTTGTCTAGGCCAAAGTGACTTTTGGCCCAAAATTGGGCCTACAGGAATGACTATAACGGCACGGTTTGCCCATAAGACGGTCACCGATTCCAAAAGTAAACGCGTCTATGCGACCGACAGGATGAGACCTTCCATAGGAGACCATCAAAAGTTGTCTAGGCCAAAGTCACCTTTTGGCCCATTTTTGGGCATGAGCTTAACGGCACGGGTTGCCGATAAGACGGCAACCGATTCCAAAAGTGAATGCGTCTATGCGACCGGCAGGATGTGAGCTTCCATAGGAGACCATCAAAAGTTGTCTAGGCCAAAGTGACTTTTGGCCCAAAATTGGGCCTACAGGAATGACTATAACGGCACGGTTTGCCCATAAGACGGTCACTGATTCCAAAAGTGAAAGCGTCTATGCGACCGACAGGATGAGACCTTCCATAGGAGACCATCAAAAGTTGTCTAGGCCAAAGTCACCTTTTGGCCCAAAATTGGGCCTACAGGAATGACTATAACGGCACGGTTTGCCCATAAGACGGTCACCGATTCCAAAAGTGAACGCGTCTATGCGACCGACAGGATGAGACCTTCCATAGGAGACCATCAAAAGTTGTCTAGGCCAAAGTCACCTTTTGGCCCATTTTTGGGCATGAGCTTAACGGCACGGGTTGCCGATAAGACGGCAACCGATTCCAAAAGTAAACGCGTCTATGCGACCGACAGGATGAGACCTTCCATAAGAGACCATCAAAAGTTGTCTAGGCCAAAGTCACCTTTTGGCCCAATTTTGGGCCTACAGGAATGACTATAACGGCACGGTTTGCCCATAAGACGGTCACCGATTCCAAAAGTGAACGCGTCTATGCGACCGACAGGATGAGACCTTCCATAGGAGACCATCAAAAGTTGTCTAGGCCAAAGTCACCTTTTGGCCCATTTTTGGGCATGAGCTTAACGGCACGGGTTGCCGATAAGACGGCAACCGATTCCAAAAGTGAATGCGTCTATGCGACCGGCAGGATGTGAGCTTCCATAGTAGACCATCAAAAGTTGTCTAGGCCAAAGTGACTTTTGGCCCAAAATTGGGCCTACAGGAATGACTATAACGGCACGGTTTGCCCATAAGACGGTCACCGATTCCAAAAGTAAACGCGTCTATGCGACCGACAGGATGAGACCTTCCATAGGAGACCATCAAAAGTTGTCTAGGCCAAAGTCACCTTTTGGCCCATTTGTGGGCATGAGCTTAACGGCACGGGTTGCCGATAAGACGGCAACCGATTCCAAAAGTGAATGCGTCTATGCGACCGGCAGGATGTGAGCTTCCATAGGAGACCATCAAAAGTTGTCTAGGCCAAAGTGACTTTTGGCCCAAAATTGGGCCTACAGGAATGACTATAACGGCACGGTTTGCCCATAAGACGGTCACTGATTCCAAAAGTGAACGCGTCTATGCGACCGACAGGATGAGACCTTCCATAGGAGACCATCAAAAGTTGTCTAGGCCAAAGTCACCTTTTGGCCCAAAATTGGGCCTACAGGAATGACTATAACGGCACGGTTTGCCCATAAGACGGTCACCGATTCCAAAAGTGAACGCGTCTATGCGACCGACAGGATGAGACCTTCCATAGGAGACCATCAAAAGTTGTCTAGGCCAAAGTCACCTTTTGGCCCATTTTTGGGCATGAGCTTAACGGCACGGGTTGCCGATAAGACGGCAACCGATTCCAAAAGTGAATGCGTCTATGCGACCGGCAGGATGTGAGCTTCCATAAGAGACCATCAAAAGTTGTCTAGGCCAAAGTGACTTTTGGCCGAATTTTGGGCATGAGCTTAACGGCACGGGTTGCCGATAAGACGGCAACCGATTCCAAAAGTGAATGCGTCTATGCGACCGGCAGGATGTGAGCTTCCATAGGAGACCATCAAAAGTTGTCTAGGCCAAAGTGACTTTTGGCCCAAAATTGGGCCTACAGGAATGACTATAACGGCACGGTTTGCCCATAAGACGGTCACTGATTCCAAAAGTGAACGCGTCTATGCGACCGACAGGATGAGACCTTCCATAGGAGACCATCAAAAGTTGTCTAGGCCAAAGTCACCTTTTGGCCCAAAATTGGGCCTACAGGAATGACTATAACGGCACGGTTTGCCCATAAGACGGTCACCGATTCCAAAAGTGAACGCGTCTATGCGACCGACAGGATGAGACCTTCCATAGGAGACCATCAAAAGTTGTCTAGGCCAAAGTCACCTTTTGGCCCATTTTTGGGCATGAGCTTAACGGCACGGGTTGCCGATAAGACGGCAACCGATTCCAAAAGTGAATGCGTCTATGCGACCGGCAGGATGTGAGCTTCCATAAGAGACCATCAAAAGTTGTCTAGGCCAAAGTGACTTTTGGCCCAAAATTGGGCCTACAGGAATGACTATAACGGCACGGTTTGCCCATAAGACGGTCACCGATTCCAAAAGTGAACGCGTCTATGCGACCGACAGGATGAGACCTTCCATAGGAGACCATCAAAAGTTGTCTAGGCCAAAGTCACCTTTTGGCCCATTTTTGGGCATGAGCTTAACGGCACGGGTTGCCGATAAGACGGCAACCGATTCCAAAAGTGAATGCGTCTATGCGACCGGCAGGATGTGAGCTTCCATAGGAGACCATCAAAAGTTGTCTAGGCCAAAGTGACTTTTGGCCCAAAATTGGGCCTACAGGAATGACTATAACAGCACGGTTTGCCCATAAGACGGTCACCGATTCCAAAAGTGAACGCGTCTATGCGACCGACAGGATGAGACCTTCCATAGGAGACCATCAAAAGTTGTCTAGGCCAAAGTCACCTTTTGGCCCATTTTTGGGCATGAGCTTAACGGCACGGGTTGCCGATAAGACGGCAACCGATTCCAAAAGTGAATGCGTCTATGCGACCGGCAGGATGTGAGCTTCCATAGGAGACCATCAAAAGTTGTCTACGCCAAAGTGACTTTTGGCCAAAATTGGGCCTACAGGAATGACTATAACGGCACGGTTTGCCCATAAGACGGTCACCGATTCCAAAAGTAAACGCGTCTATGCGACCGACAGGATGAGACCTTCCATAGGAGACCATCAAAAGTTGTCTAGGCCAAAGTCACCTTTTGGCCCATTTTTGGGCATGAGCTTAACGGCACGGGTTGCCGATAAGACGGCAACCGATTCCAAAAGTGAATGCGTCTATGCGACCGGCAGGATGTGAGCTTCCATAGGAGACCATCAAAAGTTGTCTAGGCCAAAGTGACTTTTGGCCCAAAATTGGGCCTACAGGAATGACTATAACGGCACGGTTTGCCCATAAGACGGTCACCGATTCCAAAAGTAAACACGTCTATGCGACCGACAGGATGAGACCTTCCATAGGAGACCATCAAAAGTTGTCTAGGCCAAAGTCACCTTTTGGCCCATTTTTGGGCATGAGCTTAACGGCACGGGTTGCCGATAAGACGGCAACCGATTCCAAAAGTGAATGCGTCTATGCGACCGGCAGGATGTGAGCTTCCATAGGAGACCATCAAAAGTTGTCTAGGCCAAAGTGACTTTTGGCCCAAAATTGGGCCTACAGGAATGACTATAACGGCACGGTTTGCCCATAAGACGGTCACCGATTCCAAAAGTGAACGCGTCTATGCGACCGACAGGATGAGACCTTCCATAGGAGACCATCAAAAGTTGTCTAGGCCAAAGTCACCTTTTGGCCAAAATTGGGCCTACAGGAATGACTATAACGGCACGGTTTGCCCATAAGACGGTCACCGATTCCAAAAGTGAACGCGTCTATGCGACCGACAGGATGAGACCTTCCATAGGAGACCATCAAAAGTTGTCTAGGCCAAAGTCACCTTTTGGCCCATTTTTGGGCATGAGCTTAACGGCACGGGTTGCCGATAAGACGGCAACCGATTCCAAAAGTGAATGCGTCTATGCGACCGGCAGGATGTGAGCTTTCCATAGGAGACCATCAAAAGTTGTCTAGGCCAAAGTGACTTTTGGCCAAAATTGGGCCTACAGGAATGACTATAACGGCACGGTTTGCCCATAAGACGGTCACCGATTCCAAAAGTAACGCGTCTATGCGACCGACAGGATGAGACCTTCCATAGGAGACCATCAAAAGTTGTCTAGGCCAAAGTCACCTTTTGGCCCATTTTTGGGCATGAGCTTAACGGCACGGGTTTGCCGATAAGACGGCAACCGATTCCAAAAGTGAATGCGTCTATGCGACCGGCAGGATGTGAGCTTCCATAGGAGACCATCAAAAGTTGTCTAGGCCAAAGTGACTTTTGGCCCAAAATTGGGCCTACAGGAATGACTATAACGGCACGGTTTGCCCATAAGACGGTCACCGATTCCAAAAGTGAACGCGTCTATGCGACCGACAGGATGAGACCTTCCATAGGAGACCATCAAAAGTTGTCTAGGCCAAAGTCACCTTTAGGCCCATTTTTGGGCATGAGCTTAACGGCACGGGTTGCCGATAAGACGGCAACCGATTCCAAAAGTGAATGCGTCTATGCGACCGGCAGGATGTGAGCTTCCATAGGAGACCATCAAAAGTTGTCTAGGCCAAAGTGACTTTTGGCCAAAATTGGGCCTACAGGAATGACTATAACGGCACGGTTTGCCCATAAGACGGTCATGGATTCCAAAAGTAAACGCGTCTATGCGACCGACAGGATGAGACCTTCCATAGGAGACCATCAAAAGTTGTCTAGGCCAAAGTCACCTTTTGGCCCATTTTTGGGCATGAGCTTAACGGCACGGGTTGCCGATAAGACGGCAACCGATTCCAAAAGTGAATGCGTCTATGCGACCGGCAGGATGTTAGCTTCCATAGGAGACCATCAAAAGTTGTCTAGGCCAAAGTGACTTTTGGCCCAAAATTGGGGCCTACAGGAATGACTATAACGGCACGGTTT